>JAPDSC010160988.1:205183-225066 GCA_026290005.1 Latrodectus geometricus
TATATATATGTATATGTATATATAATTTTATTTTTAACAGACATGTCAATTGAGGAGGGTACTTGAAAGTTTCCTTCGTTTATTTCATTACAACATGAGAATGTTGCATACTGTCTATTAAATATCCACTCGAAAAGTAATCTTATATGATGAAGGTTAAAAAAAAACATATAACATACAACTGCCTTTATTTATTATGCTTTTCGTGGGGTATTAGAGTAACTATTCAGTAAAAATATACAATAATCAGTTATATAATTTCGCTCTTAAAATTTGTGAATATTTATTTTTTTAATTAGGTCAAGCATAAAATTATATGGAACACTAATATGATTAATTACTCTTCTTAAAATTTATGAAGTTGAAAAAACTATCATGTATGTCCATTTTTTCCTTGAATAGTAAGTTGAATTAAAGAATAAATATACATTGCTACTTTTTCTATTTTTCATAGCTAGATTTGAGTAAAAAATAAAGACTTAGTCATTAACAATAAATCGCCTCGTTAAGTATTTTAAACAATAACCAAAAAAAAAGTGATTTCAATGGAAAAGTTAAAAAAAAATACCTCAAATTATTTCTAAGATAATGTTTAAGCAATAACCAAGGCCGATTTCTGAAAACAGAATATTAATAAAAGTAAACAGAATATAATTGTAATTATCGGCCATGCTATCGTGCAATTCCCAAACTTAATAATCATACCTGTACAACAAAACAGGGCACCATGTTACACTTCGAATTTGGTTTTCAATTATTATCTCGTTTAGATAGTATCAAAACCTACAAAAAAGAGACCAACGCCAAGATAGCAAAAATCTCACTCATCTGCAACAGTAGTCAGATTGTCTTTCAAGTACTGACATTAATATCCCTTGATAATGGATGAAAACACGTGAATAAGCTACATTCAGGGATTAACCGGCTAACGTTGATTGCTCGAATAGAGAAAAGCATAGATGGAAGCATCTCCCCTTGTAGTTTGACAAGTTTCTTTGCAACAAAGCCAGAGGAAGAGGAAACTAAAAGAGCCCTCAGGGTATTGAAGCAAATAATAAGAAAAATTAAAACTGCACGCACGTTTTGAGGTATGGGGTACTGGCATGCTTATCCATTAATATGAGAAGTGTCCGTTACAACAGCTTAAGGTCGCCGGATGCAAACAGCAATTTATTTTTGCAGAACCATTTCCGTAGAATTTTATAGAACACTCTTTTTCATCACGAAATAATTTTTTATTAATATTCTCTAATTATACAATCTGTTTTAGATTTTTAGGTCACTGCAACTAAATCCAGGTTGATTCACGTGTATTTAATTAAAAGTAATTCTGAGAAACGTTGAACTGCTTTCTTTAAAAAATAAATTTGCTTAAAAGCAATAATTACAATATAATGGGTTCTACTTAAATAACATTCTTAAAAAGGAAAATTTTAAACCATTAGAAAATGATTACTGGAAAAGATAAAAAAAAAAATATATAATGGAAAAAGTTAGAGTTTCATATCCTGATCAAAATCACAATCGATTCAAATTACTGTTTTCTTCTACAGTATTTATTCAAAAAAATCTTACAGATTCTTCATTTAAATTCGGTACAAACTTGAGACTTCCGTCCTGCAAAACAAATTTTTGGCCAAAATAAACTTTTCCTATTTCAATATTATATAAATGTCTATAATGTAAGCATTTTGAATCAATTTGAGGATTAATTTATATTTGAGGATTGTAACATAAAATATATTTTAATGTAGAATTAAATGATATTTTTTCGCGTAGTTTCACGGAATATAAGTTTAAAAATTTTTAATTTAACAAAGCGTCAAAAGGCAAAATACTATTTCAATAAGTTATATTATGAACAATTTCCCAATAAACATTTCAAACCGAAACATAGAAGTAGAACCACGATCTTTAAATTGTATTGAGTCAGATATCATAAGCATGACTATATTGTTAATTTATTTATAGATATTAGATAAAAACTTTTGTTAACAGTTTTCTTTAATCTTACAAAACTACGTTATGAAACAAATACAGTTATAATTATGAGAATTACTCAGTTTCTAAATGAAAATTAAAACATCATGATGGTTTTTATTTTAGTTTCATAACTTTGTTGTCTTACATAATGAGAATGAAATATCATTTTGTAAGCGGATGGAAATAACCTAAAAGAGTAGAATATAGATGCCACATAATTAAAAGTCTTAAAAAATGAAAGGGTAAAAAAATAAACTAAAAAACTTAGATCAGCAATTATTACAGGACCACATTTTTAAAAATAGAGTGAGCAAGATTCAATCTTAGATACTGCTGTAAAACGAGAGGTATGTATTATTACTGCTTTTACATGCAAAGCAATCATGATGTGTGTCTTAGAAGATCTGAGTTTTCGTACTTGAATTTAGATTAAAAACCGCTGTCTGTATCTTACTGGAAACAATATACGGTTGATGATTAAATTGCTTATAACAGTATTTCGGTAAATTCTCCACTAAGCAATGCGAAAAACAATCTCTATTTTAGAATAATCTTAATTTAGAGGTCGAACCATGGTCTTCAAATCAAGAAATCATGGCTTTCACAACTACCACTGTTAAGCAACTGGAGGTAGTTGTTTTATTTCTAATTTTAGCTAACTCACCTGAGATACTTTTTACTTAGAAGTTTTCAAAGTATAGTTCCTTTGGAACTGAATATGTCATACAATCGAAAGTTCTTTAAATATTTATTATCCGATAGATATTCAGTAGTCTTTCAAACGCTTTCAGTTGCCAGGTTATTTACTGCAATATTCATAATTATAAATTCACACTGACATATATCGTGTCCTTTATATACTATTATTCAATTTAAAGAAATATAGGAAAAATACTATGTAAAATATGTTTGATTAAGACCTTACAGTAGAAAATTTTAATTGCAAATAAATGTGTATTGTGATTGTAGTAAATTTACGGTTTTTTATGAATAGAATTGTTGGATCATAAAACAATAATTTTTCAAATAAGGATTATATTTAATAAGAAAAAATGAAATTCATGTCTGTATTTTATGTTGTACGTCGTAAACTTTAAAATTTTTATCATTATATTCTAAGAAAAAATTATAAAAAATTTTTAAGCAAATTCTAGCTTTATTTTTAATTATTAGATTTTGAAATATCACTCTCTCTATTCTATGACATAAACTTTATTAATATATATTTTTATACTTTTCAAACTGGGCGTTAATTTTTTTAATAAAGTAAATATGAGGAACTAACAATGAATTTAATCCTTCATCTGTGGAGTCTAAACTTTCATTTAAATATCTTACATTATTGTAAATGTAAAAGGAAATTAAATAGTAAAAAACTTAAATCATACAAATGACAAATATTTTATCATCGTTTATTAATTTATTATTCATATTGGCACATAAATAATTAATTAATAAACTTTCTTTCAGCATGAAAGCACTATAATTCAAGTATCAATATAAATATCTAGCAACATATTTTTTTATTTTACACTTGCTATTAAATTTGATAATATCTTACATATATTTATAAATAATTAGTAATTCAAAAAATTTAAGGAAGTGATATTAAATCATATATACACGCGAGCACAGATATTTTCGTGCTATCACAAACATCAAAATTCAAATTAAACCTTTAAAAAAATTGCATTCACCTATAACATACCAATATCGCTTACACATGAGCTATGATTTAATAAACTTTCTGTTAATGTACGAGCACTGCGAATCAAATACTTTCTTTTTAAATATTTGTTTATTTTACTTATAATATGAAAGTTGATAATATTTTATAAATTATATATATAAATAGTAATTTAATAGATATTAAGGAAAGATTATAAATCGTATATATGCGTATAATATAAAAGTACTATAGTGTAAGTTTTTCGATTGAAGAAAATTAAATTCAGTTTTTCTTACACAATGTTATTAGATCATAAAGCTATTTTACTATATTTATAAAATGATAACACGTCGATTAAAAAAAATTAATTTAAATAAGTAAGTAAATTTTATCACACCTTAATTAAATTAATAGAATAATTTTAAATTCATAATTTACTAAACTGATTTTGTATAGGCTTTTTTACAATAATTTAAAAGAATTTTCGTGATTATATAAATTATGTATACATAATAACAATATATATGACTATATAAATTATATATTTATATATTAAGGAAACTTATATTTTAAATCGTTATTTTAATACATTTTAAATGCATTTATTTCCCATAAGTATTAAATAAAGACATTTGTATTCCATTGGATTTATAAATTATATTCACACAATTAAATTATATTGAAATTAATTAACTCATTTTTAATTGCGAAATATAAACGAGAAATGCGAATTTGCAATCAAAAACAAATCAGAGTAAGATGATAAAAGGAATTGACGACTATAGAATGTATGTGCATTCATTTAAACGTCTACTTCAGAAAATATTTAATCGGGACAGAGAAATTTTATTCAATTAAATATTCTGAGTTTAATATTAAACAATATTTCAATATATTAATTGGATTGAATAAATCAGAAATTTAACTCATTGCTCCTTAAAAAGAAACAGTTAATTAAAAATATTTCTTTACAATCTTAATTATTTTAATGTATTTATTATTATTATAACATTATGAACAACGAGTTTTGGAAGTTGCAATTTTGATTTTGCTAGATAAAATTTATATACTGATAGTTTTCAGTTTTCTGTTCTTGTTACTAGCAAATAAAGCCTTCACAGGATAACAACTCGATAAAACTTAAATTGCAAAATATTTAACTGTAATATTGTGTACTTTTGATATTAGATTGCCTACCAATCAAAGTATAATTTTTAATTATAATATTAATCAATTTAATTTTTATTCTCATTAATTATTAAATAATAATGTAGTAAAGCAATATACAATAAGGTACAAAATTCATTAATCCCACCAGCAGACAATGAACATTAGTTTATCTAGTGGACAATTATTTTTTTGAATGAAAAACATTTTTGCTTTTAAAACAAAACAAATTACCCTGAAGTCACTCATAACATCAACAAAATTCCGTATTGTTTAAAATATATTTTTACAATTTTCAAAATTGACATTTGTCTAAAAAATGGAAACTTGAGATTTGCAAACAAAAACAAAATAAATTCATTTCTAAAAAGATAATGGAAATTGTTAAGTATATGATATATTGGTTATATTATTTTATATTTATTGACAAAGATAAATGAAAGAAAGTAATATTAAGAATAGTTTTTTCATTTATGATTTTTATCTATAATGTTTCTGACATACTTTTAGTTTTTCATCATATTTTCCTTTCCAACAATAAATAAACAATCCTAGCAAAAGGAACCTGAAATTGTGTTTACATTTCTAAGTATTAGGCAATTTTTGACATTATTTTAAGAGTCGGTGCTATTTACAGAATGTTTAGAATTCCATATTTGTACAAATATATTTCTGATATTTTTTATATTCGTCGAAATTCATGAATATTTTCAGAATTTTGAAGAATAAGGCATTTGTTTTCTAAATATTAGGAAATATGATATTTAAATAAATTTTTTATCTTTTTACCTATGCAAAATATAAAACTTGATTGAATTATGATTTTTTTATCAATCTAAAATTTCTCAAATATTTAATTTTTTTTCAAAAGTTGTTTCAAAATAAAATGGATTTTGTTTTAAACTTTTGAATTTCAAGAAATTTTTGCTTATTGAATTTACTACAAAAAGAAAGATCAATCATTTTTAAAATTTTAATATCATAATATGGGAGCTTCAATTCTTTCTACCTTTGTCCAATTTCAAATTATAATACAGGACCAAGAGAAAAATTCTGTGAATCCCTCAACATAATCCTAAATATGTATAAGGAGCTAATAATGTAAAAATAAACAAATTTAAGAAAATTTTGAAAATGTTCTAAATTTTTTTCACATTGTGGAAATTTCTGAAAATTATCACAGTATATTCAGTACAGTAAATAAGGTATATTGTTACTATTTTTTGAGCAATCTAAAAAATTAAAAATATAAAATACACAACTAAGATATGAAACAAAATTATTTATTATGTAAGTTAATTTTGTGTTTGATAATTTTGTCTTGAAAGCAAAGTTACTTATGCCAACTATTTCATTTTAAAAATAGAAGGAAAAATAAATGTTAAAAAAAAGTTTAATCAAGTCTGTCATATGCACAAAATACAGCTGTCATATGCACAATTTATAATCGAATAAAACAATTTATTTAAGAAAACAATTATTAAGTAATTTATTATGCAAACATTTAAGAATACAGATATTAGTAAATTACTTATGAAAAGCTTATTTTTAGTTTTTCTGAATAAATTGTGAAATGAATATTTTTTTATTGTTATACTATACCTTGTTTAAGTGAATTATTATTGAGTTTTTCCTTGATGTATTATATATATTTGATGCTAATAAATGGAAAAAGTATTCAGTGATTTGTATATATAATATAATTTTTATATTTGATTTCATACCTTTGCATTTATGTGATTATATATACAATGAAATGATAATTTATAAAGAAATTAATGTATTTTTCCTACTTCAAAAAATTATAAAAAAAACACCATACAATGTTAAATTAACTTTTAAGTGCAAGTATACTTAAGATAATTCCCTTATCACAAGATTTAACAAGAATTCAAATGATGTTTTAAATAAAATTTTAAAAAATGGAAAAAACTTCTTATGATATATAAATTTATCAAAAAAAATCTGTAAGATAATTCATGAAATATTATTATCAAAACATTCGTGAAAAAAATTATTTACATTAGAATAGATAATAAGTTTCAAAATTCTTACATTCTGAAGCAAAGTTTTAAAAAAACAAAAGTTTTAAAAAAACTTTTCAAAAAACTATTTTTAAAACAAATATTTAAGAATTTATTACTGCGTCACCCAAAGTCACGCGTCTTTAATAAAACTTTTATTCAGTCATGCGATAATTTTGAGAAATAATCTTTATCTAAACTTTAAACTCTTCTAAGCACTTTATCAAAAAAATGTAAACGCTTGTGATTTACATTTAAGAATTCATTTGATAAAGATGCATCCTGTTAGGAAATTATGAATTTGAAGCAGATTATTTCTCGAATTACAATACTACTAAAACATTAACAAGTTTTTTTTTTTTTTTTTTTTTTTTTTGGTAACTTTTTCTCTTGGGATCAAAGGAAACAGATACAAATGATCATTTACTAATAAATACTAATCAGCTTTTTATTTTTGAAGTTTTTAACATTAATTATTCCTTTTAGTTACTAAATACAAATGCGCTATCTAAATTATAAAAATTCAAATTATTACGAAATTAATGTTACTATAATTAAAATATCTAAACTAATTTTATTAAGTGAATATGAACATTATTTATAAATTATGAATTCTCTTTATTAAATGATAGTTATTCGATAATAAATACTAAGCTAATCGTTTTCTAAAGGCAAATTTTAAAATATCCACTCATTTATATCACGTATGCTTTAATACATCATATTATAAAAGGAAAAAACGTTACAAAATATGAAAAATCAAACAGAATACTTTTTAATAAATCATCCCTCATTTCATTCTTGAACATAAATTATTTTAATTCTGAAAGTTAACTTTTCTCATGAAACAAAGATAATATTAAAAGATGAAATACTTTAACACATTTAAATAATACTTTAAAATCACAATAAGCATTAAAATGGTTACATTTTTTAGGAAGTTTTCAATTTTGAATTTTCTGTAAATATTAAACAAAAAAATTAAAAGCAATGTGAATTTCAAATTTTTAATACTTTAATTCATTTATTTCCAAATGTATTCCTATTATTTAATATGAATTTTCTTAAATATTATTATATTTACATAAAAATTATAAGAGCTATTTTTTAAGTTAAGTAAAGCTTTATATAGTCAATAATAATAACATTTTTGTATAAAATCTTATAGGAACCGCACCGTCACCCACGAAAATACTTGTTTATATTTACCTCAGATTCGTAAGGCAGGGAAAACTGAGATCGGGAGATTCCGGTTTTCGGGGCAACAGCCTGTGTTGGTGAAAAGGGTGACATTCCCTCCCCCTCAGTGGGGGGACACTTCAGTCCTTTTCTCGATGACACCATGTCCGACTGATGCTGCAGCTGAGCCATCAACATCTCCCACGTCTCCCGAGGGGGTTCCCCCACCCCCACTTCGGGCAAGATTTGCACGTCGGCCAACTTGGAAAAAGTTCGAGAAACACAAATACCAATAAAAAAAAACTATTTCGGCATTAAAAAGTGACTTTTTCTTCGAGACGTATCGTCCTTCTGGATCCTTGAGGAATCAGCGATTCGGCTGAAGATCTTGATCGGACGATACCTGCTGTCGAGTCTGCTCTCTTGTGATCTCAGGTAAGAATAAAACCGGGTTTCTGCAGCGGATTAAGCTTTCTTCAGATGCTTTATTGCAAGTGCGAATCACGCTGTGGTGCTTGTTATTCTGTCTTTGATAGATAATCAGTCCATGCTTTTGTTACAATCATATGTTTCTCAAATCCTCACAGTTGCTTTATATATTTTAAATCAATTGAAAATATTTTAAATATTTGCCTAATTATAAATAAAATTCTGTTGAAACTATACTTTAAGCAAAAATATTTCAGTTATTTCATTATAAATTGCACACTATCGTTGATTAAGTTTGTTGTTAAAAAAAAAAGGTTCTGAAAGACTACTTTCAAATAAATCTGTTTGCCTCAGTTCCAAAAAAATAAAGCACTTCTGTTCATTTGAAATAAATATTTATTTCATATCAGAATTTTCATATGATAAAATGTTTCACATTTTGAAGATTGTAAGGCATTTGCATTCAATTTTCACAATATACTAAGCAATTTTCTTAAAGTCAACCACAATTCAATGTTTTTCAAATCAAAGGAAAATACTTTGAACTAATCATTAAAAAACTTATTGGTGACTGAAAAAGAAACGTTCGTCTGTTTACCAATTGATAGTCACTTGGAAGTATTATGATTAAAACATTTCACCTGATATAAAATCATTGAAACTTGACACTACACTTCACGCGGTCACTATTCAATAATATTCGAATCAAGAAGTTACTGACCAATTATCAACAAGTGCCGACTGTGATTTTTTTAACTATCTTGGGTGGAAAAAGCAAATGAAGACCGAAGGAAGAAAAGAAAAAAAGGGAAAAGTCCTTCGTGCATCCGAGAAACAAAGTCTTCCCAAGCTCAGGTGGCTTGCATCCGCCTGGAGGCTTGTGAAGAGCTTGAATAGAGTTTTTAGAACGAAAACGCGTCAAGCTACGTTGAACTCACCTTCTCCTGGAATCATCCAATACCTTCTCTTCCACGTGCAGCCCCACCCTCCTTCCCCGACTCCGAGGGGGATGGAAGAGCATCAAACGGGGGGTGGAGCAGAGGGATGGATGAATGGATGCTTGAAAGATAGAGAGAGGAAAAGTGTGCATCGCTCACAGATCATTCCTTTCACCTCATTGTCACTGTCATACATAGATTTTAGACACATTACGATTTCCTCCAGCAACTATTACAGAACATCTTTTATAAAACCGAGAAATATGGTGATTGACTGAACGGACTCTTAACTACTTTTTATATATAAAACCAAACCAAAAATCAACGAACTTTAATGAATTATTTAAATATAAAAGAAATTGTCTGTTTTACAAGTGTTTTAAATATTTCCCCAACTAGTAAATGAAAAAAATACCCTGAAATTTGTTGAAAATATAAAATATATATTAATAGTAAGAAAAACTTTCAGTAAAAAATTTGGAAGCTCATAATGCGAATAAAATGTAATATTATATAACACCCTTATTGCATATATTCTAAAAATATGAACCAAGTAAAAATAGAACAATTTTAACGATTTTATTAATTAAGTAAAAATGGTGCAATTGTTACTATGTATTTTAATAGAAGAAAGTAGATTACCACAATTAAGAATTAAATAGCTATTGTGTTACAGCTATGTGCGATTATTTTTATTTATCGTTGAGGTAACTGAAATTCTAATACAGAATTAAATCTTAGTACTATTTTATAAGTGGCTGAGATATTATAAATGTAATCGACATACTTTTACATACTTATTTTTAAATTGAATTTTTTTATCAATTCAATTAGGTTTTTTATTGTTATGGAAATATTCAAGAAGTTCATATGCATGTCAATTATTTAATTGCCATTATATTTATTAAAATTATTATATATTAATTATTCTTAATATATATAATTCTTACAGATTTGGTATTAAAATAAATTTTATTAGATGATATTGAAAGTGATACAATAATTATTCAGATGCATGAAATTATAATAGTAACTAACATATTGAAAAATTCCCAAATATATAGCTAAAATATTTAATTTATGAAAAACACACAAATTGGTAACAAATTTGAAAACTGAAAGAAATTTTTAATGAGTTTAGCTGAATAATAAAAAAGAATCTTACGAAAGTTTTAACTATAATATCGTATACTTATTTTAATCTCTTATTTAATGAACGAAATATTAATTATTAATTAATTATTATTATAATTAACTATAATTAATTACTAATGTTATTATTTTATATTCATGTAAATATCTCAGTTGAGTAAAAACTAATTCATTCACTTTTGGGAAACTTTTTATTCGCATACATGAACGTTTTTCATAAACTTCATGAACGTTGTAATATAGTTATTAAATAATGTTTTATTAGAAATATGATGTGTGTGAGCATTTTTTATTCCTATTAAAAGTTGAAATTTGTTTATGTCCAAATGTGCGCGAGACATAGTAAAAACCCCTGTATCAAACTATGAGACATGGTGGAATATTTTGCACCAAATATTTTCTCATTGACGAGAAAGCTTCTTTTTTTATATAGTTAAGAGAATTTTGATTATTTATATTACATGTTATAAGCGCGATTGGCTTTCTGAATTTAATAAGTAGCGATAAATAAAAAATTCCATAATTAATATTCTAAGACGTAAGGACATAAATTATTTTATCGCATATATATTTTATTTCATTTTCATATTCTATACTTTGATCTGCATATCGTAATTAAAATGTTAATTTATTTCATGAAAGAAAACTGAAAACTAGTTAATAAATGCGTTTTTTTAACGCATGTCCTCAACCAAACGCAAGAAACCAGATTATAAGATAAATTATTTAGTAATGCCCTAAACACGTAATTCAACAATTCAAATGAAATTGAAGATTACTTTGAAATAACTTTTACCTTTAAAAGGAAAACATTTAGTACAAATAGATTTAATGTTATATTTTATATCACAATATATGACTAAGGGCATGCTTGTAATATATGCTGAGTTCTTAATAATATAATTTGTAAAAGTAAAATATATTATTTGTGTCTGCTTATCAGCTAATTTGTAATTTTAATTGAAAATAGATATATACTACTTTTTCTGAATAGGAATTTAACTTTGGATAATCGCAAATGTATTAGAATTGATTAATACATGACGCACATTTTTTTTTAAAGTTTATTAAATTATTTTGTTGTTGATCAAGATATTTTTCAAAATAAAAACTCACATGAATAAAAACTTTTAAATTCAACCCAAACATTATTTTATTGGATTTTTGGCTGTATCTATGATAAAATATCAAGTATCGTTCTTGCAAGTTTAAATGAAAATAATATGTGTAAAAATATTTGATAGGATAAAAGATTCTCCCTCATTTCGGAATAAAAGCACGCTAGTTTTATTAATAATACACAATTTTATGAATATACCACTTCTTTTTATAAATACTTAACCAAAATGTATATAAAACTATCATAATTTGATGTAGTGATCATTCAGAATTTTCATTCGTGTATCTATCATAAAGTAATAGAGGATTGTTATTTTGAAGAAAAAACTAAAATTAACGAATTCCACACTTTCTAAGACGTACTTCATCATTGTTGTCCACAATGGAAAATAAATTTTTCCGGCAAAAAAGTATCATGTATTAATAAACTGCATCATATTTTAAAATATATTATGTATTTAAAAATAAAAAAGATACTTTTCTAAAAGACTTTATGAAATATATTATTCAAAAAGAACAAAAAAAGATGACGCCAAAGTGAATTGTATTATGACTAAGCCTCAATTTTTTTTATTTGTTGCAATCAGAAAGATAAAGACTAATATATTTTTTTTTATTATTGCAGAAAATTTTAATTGCGCAACAGTGAATTACATTCTGTTCTGTAACGAAACACAAGAGCAAGTAATTTTACCTTGAAGATGACACAAATACAACGGAAAAGAAAAAAGCAATTGTAAGCTTCATTCGTAGAAAAAAAAAATTTTTACGAATAAGAAAAATTAAAACATTCGTTGTTTCTCTTTGCTCAGTCTGCGATTTTCTCCTTTCCGAAACGCCAGGTGCTTGGCTTGCAACTTTAATAAGCTTTTCTTTTTTTGTCATTTGTTTGTAACGTATCTACTCGAATAAATTAAGGCAGCACAATTCGCTACAACAGAGCACTGAGAATTGTGCGGTAACAATCATCACTGTTTTAGCGTCATCCCCCTATTTTACTCTACCGGTTCCCCTCACGCGGAGTCTTGGAACAGGTTTCCACTGGTTGCATCTCCCCGGTTATATTTTCCCCAACCCCACTTGTACCGCGCGGCGTTATTCTTCAACCCCGTCTTTTGTTTTGCCACCCTCCCAACTGCTAAAGTTAACCTGTTATTAGCAAGATTATTAAAGACACGCCCTTCTCAAGTTCTGGAGCGGGTTCATCTCGCATGCGTCTCGTTCCGTCTTTCGGAAGTCTTTCGACGGATGGATTGGTTCTCGAAATGATACACAAGAGAAATGTCCGAGCATTTTTTTTCTTCCCCTCTCTTTCCCACCACCCATCATTGCCAAAGACATTTTTCAGTTACCGGTGCTATTTGTTAAAAATGCGGCCTTCATCTCGGCTTCCCCTCACTTTCTTTTTTTACTTAACTTATTTATTTATTTCGGTATAATTATGATTCATTTGTGAAAGTTCTTCCAGAATATTGCAGCAAGATACGTACTCGCGTACGTGGATAATAACCCCTCGTTTCCTTCAGCAAGAGTTAGCTAAATTGTTATAAGTGGAGACGTAGACAAATTACCTTCAATTTACTATATGAAAAACTTAAGAGAAAATGTGTGTTATTTTTTCTTTTCGCAATAAATACTCAACAATTCAACGAGTGAGAAAGTTGCCCACAATAGCAAGTTCTCATTTTCCGATGAAATATTTTAGTTTTATTTTTATCCTCTCTAACACAGTCAATGAATTGGTTAAAGACTTTACTTATCTAATTTCTTTCACCGAATTTTCTTTGTATTTAATTATGCATTAGTTTATAGTGTTATCAGCTCAATTATTGCAGTTTCATTAACCACAAAGACAAAATTCATTGCACATTTACATTCATACTCTTTTGAGTTAAATATTTAACATAATTTAATATTTCGACAAAAATAAGGATATTTTTGGGGGTATATATTTATTTACAAAGAAAATCAAACGTTTTGTGAATAATAACATATTGTCTTGGAGGACTAAATAAACAAAAGTGATTTATGAATTAATCACATTTATTTATTTTATTTGCCATTTTATATTATTTAAATAATAATAAATTACATTTTCTAAGTACAATATACTATCGAAATTTATATTATACTTTTTTTCAACTCCTTTATTTCATTAAAAATATTTTTCAGAAAATTTTTCAATTTTGATAAATAAAATGTATATAAGTTTTCGTCTCATTTTATTTATAATCCAATTTCATTTTATTTATATCAATAAATACTTTTATATTTTACAGTTTATAATAAATAACATAATTTATTTACCTTATCAATTTAGTATCATTTTCTTCGAATTAGCGCCAAAGAATTACTTTGGCGTATTTTTTATAAAATTTAAAAATAATTATAAATTCTTATAAATTTTAAAAAATGTATGATTAGATTTTTTGGAAATATATTTTTCATTCTACTTTATATAAATCACAATAATCGGTGTTTGAAATTAAAGCAACAATTAAAAATTATATTGCTAATTTTTAATAAATATATTGTTTTATTATTTGCTGAGTTTTGATAAATTATTTATTATTTCTACTAGAAATAATTTTTTAATATTCATTAAGTGTATTTTGAACAGAGCTTCATTAATAAAAAACTTTGAAATTTTTTTTCATTTTTATCATGGAATATTTACTTTGTAAAAAGTAATTTAGAGTATTCAGAATTAAATCTTAGTATAAATTTTAAATTTTTAAACAAAGTAACAAAAGCATATACCCTATAAAATCAGATATAAGTAAATCAAAAATATTAAATGATGTATAAGATAGGAATTGCATATTAAAGCATAAATTGAAGAAAGTTTCATTAGAAATTATGTAATGTAATTAAAACGTTCATATTAACAAGAACAAAACTCATTTAAGCAAAACATGAATTTATACAAAGTATATGAAAGAATTTGTAGTCTTAGACTCAAGAACATATTTTTAAAAATACAGTAATATTTCAGATTGTTATCGTTTTTAAAAACATAATTAATTTTATGGACATCATTTCACTTTCTTATATACAAAAAATTAAAAAAACAAACAAACAGTAGAGTAGTAAATATAAAAATATTTTTCTTAGTTAATTTATTCAGAAGTTACTTAATAATTTATAAGTACTTCATGAAATTTTACTGCGAAATTTAAAAAAAATTGTGAACTTATTTTACGTAATGTAAATAATTAGTTTCAGAATTTAAACGGTATTCTTATGAGCTATGGAATAAAAATATTTAATAATTTATAAAATATGTCATCACAATCGTTTTTTAATTAAATAATTCAACAGCTAAAATTATGAACATTAAAACTTAGTGATTTAAAAATGTATGTTAAAATTTCAATCATTGATGTACATTTGTAGAATCTCATAAAAGATTCTTTTTTTGTGTAACTAAAATAATTATTAGAATGTTTTTATATTATAATTGTTGAATGCTACAGTACTAAAAAAATCAAAACAAATAAATGAATTTTTTTTATGTAAATTAGAATTTAGTCCCATATAAAATTCGTGTATTTTTATTAATAATGGTATTGAGTCATTGAATAACAACATTTTTAAATAATTTGTATTTATATTAAAAATAGCTTCACTTAACTACCAGTTAAAACATTTTACTTCTCCTACAAGCAAACATTTCAAGAAGTGCAATATTTAAAATACATTGTATTCAACTTCAAACAAGTTCAATAAATGATGCGAAAATGCAAAATGATAACATAACGCAGAGAATTATTATTATTTTTTAGATTTTAATCAAGCTTCAATTGAGACTAACCTTAACCTCGGCTTCCGTAGCAGAAATATATGCAACAGGCGTAAATAATGTGTTTATCGTGTTTTAAGCTCAAGTTATAAATACAAGGTGGAAGCAAAATGCACTATATCTTTCTAGAAGTCTGATGTACGTCACACCACTCCTAGTGAAATTGCCACTGAAACACCTATCATTACAGATAAAAATCGTTTGCGCAGAAGCCATTGAAGTGAAGTGAAAAGAAAAATATTGAGGAAATATTTTGATTTCTAAACCAAAGTAGCCATGCCCAATCTGAACTGATATAACTGATATTAAAACGTCCCTCAAGGCTATTGTAGTTAAATTAGTGCTATCACGTGGGTTAGGTTAACAAACGATAATGATTCGTTTTGAAAATACAATATCAAACTCTCTTGTTCAATTCTAAATAGTTATAATTTAGTTTTCTCTATCGTCTACAAAATTACATTTCCATCTTTTGAGATTATTGAGAATTTTTTTTTCTTTTTTTGATAAATAATGAGAATTTTTGGAGTAATCGAAGTATGTATATAAAAATGTATTTTTACATATCTACAACAAAATTTTGGTGTCTAGAGAAGTTATGATTGTTACATAATGATTTATGTTAAACAATTTTCTTGCAAATTTGACATCCCATAATTAAAATTTAAATAAATTGTAAAATGACAAAAAATAATAAAAAAAAGTTAAAGCGATAAAAAGTGCACTAAAAAATAAAGATTAAAATGTATTCTCAAGCACAGATATATTTTTCAATAGTTATTATTTAAATGATATTAATCATAATTTATATTAATTGGTTTTGTTACTAATCAGTGCATAAAATAGAATAATCTGATTAGATCTATTATGCAAGTCATTAAAAATGATAATTTTATAATTGTGATTAACTTATTTTTCTTTAATGAATTACAGCTAAATTTTGAAATTGCCACTGAAAAACATTCAATATGAAAAAAGTTCTTTAAACCTTCAATGAAAAGGATATTTTAAATGTTAAATAATTTTAAAACATTAATATACAGAGATATTTAGAAAAAACTTGTATACATTATAAAAATAGTTAATATTTAAAACTAACCAGTAATATTTCCAAAAGCAGACCCCTAATAATATTTTCAAAGTTTACTATAAAAAATATTAAAAGTTTTATAATTCTTTTAGTTAAAGCATTAGTATTTTAGTTCCAAGCAAGGATAATTCATAATATGGAAATAATTTACTTTCCGATTCTTACAATTGCTAAGAAGAGAAATTGATATTTGCAAGTAGAGAGTGAAGTGTATAATTTTTTAAGCATTCACTAATAACAAGAAATCATTGAATTAAATAGATACATTTTATAAAAAATAAGCGATAATTATTTATATTATTACGTCATCGCAAGAAATGACATTATGTTGCAAAACTGTACTAGATGGCAGCACAGGGACAATTCACTGGTTCGTTTGAATTGTCTTTTCTTTCTGTTGTTGACAATGTCTACCTGAATATTTAAAATATGTTAAAGAGTATATTGATTAACACAAAAATTAAATTTTAAGAGAAAATGCATGGTTTAATTCAATGATTAAAAGTGATTTTATTATTTATAAATCATTTTAGAGCGTAATTAATTTTTTGCTAACAGAGTTTGAAAACAAATTTAATATTTACAATCAACACTTTGATGTCAAATTATCTTATCCATAAAAATTAAAAACTGCTATATTTTTCAGTCTTTTTTTAAAAAAAGAAATAAAATTTAAATCTCATTGAATTGGATTTTCCATTTCAGATGTCATTAGCTTAATTAAATTTTGAGCTATATAGTAAATAATTTGGTTTCAATTCGAAACCGAATAATAAAGCTTGGATTTAAATAAATTTAAAATAAAGGAAAAAAACGATCAGATTAATTTTAAACTATTAGTACGAAACCTGTTTATTATAAATTTGAATGAACACAAGTATTTTTAAATAATTTTAAAGTTAATACATAAATAAATTTAAAACCAAAATTTCAAAAATACGTATAACCAGTAATAAAAATACAAAAATTTAAGGGTTTTTTTTAAAATGAATTTATTTTGTGCCAATTTTTTTTCGTGAATTAAATGTAAAAAAACAAATTTTTATACATGTGTTGACTAAAAATGAAAAGTTATAAAAATCGTTAGATGTAAAAAATTCCCAAGCATTAATTCATTAATGTGATCTAATGAATCTTTACTTCTCTTAAGACACTGAGTAATCAAGAAAATATTAAAAAAAAATTTTTTTTAATATTTATAGAGGAATCTTTTTTGTTTTGAAAAAAATAGGAATAATAAAGAATGAAATGAAATGTAAAAAGTTTTTTTTCAGCAGAACAATCCCTCTGATTTTTACATAATGCATAACATTTAAATATTTTAATTACCCATTTATATTAGACAATAAATTATATATTTGACATTTATATCTAATTGATGGGAAGAAATATTCCCTATTAAATATTAAAGGGAAGAAATATTTAATAGGGAAATGAAAAACAATCATTTTAAAATTATAAAGTGAAAATCTTTGTGAGCTTGTTTTTTAGAGTTTTGGCATTAATAAATAACTATAATACTCTGAACTTTAATTCCTTGGAATGTGTAATTTCTTGAATTTCGAAATCATCCATATTGTTAACATTAATTAATATTTTTAAATTAAATGTAAAATAGTCTATACGTACATACACATATTTGTTTATATATACTGTGTTGTGACTCCAATTAAACAATCTTAATGTGATATAACGCTTTTTTAAGAAGAAAAAAAGATGATCGACAACGACAATTTAATGTATAATCATAAATAATTCGATAACGCTTATAACAATTCTATTAACCTATAATTAAAGAAAAAAAAGTGCAAAACTTGGAAAATAAATATAGATATTTATAGCTATTTAAAAATCTTTGATATATTGTTTTCTTTCTTCAATATGCCATATTTTATTTTTTTCCCATTTTTTATGGGGGTGAATAAAAGATAGCTTAATATTTATATGGTTATATTCTATTTCATCCATTGCATCATCATCATAAATGCCCTTTATAAACATTTTTTTGACTTTCTTGTGATTTTTCTTAAGAGTACTTATTAGAAAATGATGTAAGTCATAAATATGTAATATTTATAGAATTTAAAGCGTTTAGATATTCACGTGATTCTTTTTAAAGATGTTTATTATAATATTGTGTGAAAGAAGGAAATAGCTTACAAATTCTTAAAATATTTTGATTTCAATGTGATTTTTCTAAAAATACTTAGAATAAGAAAAATAATAAATATTTAAGATTTACAGTTGCTTATAACAAAACATAACACTTTCTATTCATTTTTAAATCTATGCACAGTTTATTTCGTATAGTTTTACATGTAACTATTTCTCAATATTTGGTATTATATATAAGACATTTACCATTAAGTGTTATAATTATATATATATATATATATAAATATATAGAATTATTTTTTTCTATTTATAGTTTTCTCTAAACTATACAAGATTGCGATTATATTTAATTTTGTATTATTTTCAAATATATATATGTATTAAAAATATAATCCTTCTAAAGATTATATAGAGAATTCAAATACTGATTTTAATAAGAATTTAACTATTATGGTACACACATCAGTAGTTATATATTTTTAACTTCATTCATAATGTTTATATGTACTTTAAGTATTATTATTAGGAATATAGTAAAAATATTGATTTTAGAGGTTTTGCAGAACATTATCTTGATGAATAAAATTTAAAAAATCATAGAAAATTAGAATCATTGGATTTTTTAAAACTCGAAAGTTTTTTCCCTGATATTAGTCTATCGTGCTGTTTATTATTGTGATGGTCATTCATTTTAAAGCTTCAGATCCAAGTTTAAGTCCTTCGTCCCAATTAAATTAATTTTTGTGAACTACAAATGACTGTAGAGCAGTGTTTCCCAAAGTGGGGCCCACACCCCACAGGGGGCAATTTGATTGTTCAGGGGGGCAATCCGAAAATGTACTCGAGACGAGTTTAACCCTTTCGCTTCGGACCATTTAAATGCAATGCCAAATTTAACAAAAAAAGCAAATTCTTAAATAATTACGGTAAATAATTATTAGGTATAATTTCGCTTGACGAGACCAAAATATCAACTGGGTGTTTGGCGTCGTCAAGTTAACTTCCATGTGGCAGACGGTAGGCTCCACGGGGAATCCCGGACGTTTTAAAATCCGGTAAACAGCGCAGTTGTTCGCACTTGAATGGTCCATCGCAATGTATGTAGTATTCACAGAATTCAGTTGGTGTTAATTTGAAATAAGTGTCCGTCAAAACTGTTGCAAAAACTTGGTTATTTAATAAATATATAAATTGTATAGATAAAATTGGTAAGTAT
>JAPDSC010160988.1:235607-251078 GCA_026290005.1 Latrodectus geometricus
ATTGCTATCTTTTGTATTTATTTTCAGTTAAGAGCATAATCCTTATTTTGATACATTCAGAGTGATAGATGTACGGATAGGTATTTAAAGAATGTAATCTTAATGACATCTCTGTAATCATTTCTACATGAGAGCTACATTGATATATAATGCAACAATGTAACTCCCCGCAAACCTCTAGAAAATTAATTGCTTCATCGTAAATTAGCGCATGGAACCAAATTAGCATAAATAAGGAATTAACTCTTGAATGTATTATGGGAACCAAGTAAGAGAATAATCTAATCCAGAATCCCATTCTTAGAGCAAGCATTCATGGATCGCAGACAATCTTCATTCGTGTGACCTCAGGTCTAAGATATGAGCTTGTGGACCCCGGAGGTGTGATATCATTAATCAAAAAAGCAACATTTTTATTTTTAATTACCCACTTCCTGAACTAAATCCTGCAATTCAAGCGGCTAATTGTTTCGCATCGGATCCCAATACCATCTGGCTATTAATCGCCAAAGTGAGTGAATGCCATTCCTTCTTCAACTTACCTTACAGAACCTGCTTCTTATGACCGCACAACAGATGGTCTACGAGACCCAATCGGACAAGATGAAAACGGATACCTCCATTTTTATTTCTGTTCCATTGATTTATTTTTTCCTTTCCTGAAAAAGATGCGAGGTGAACTGTCAGGACGGCAAGATGAAGTGGTTTCTGTTATGACTTCGAAATGCCCACACCACGAGGAAACGACTCCGGAAACTCCTAGGGTTGGGGGAACTCCTAGGGTTGGGGGATCTGGCGGTACATTCAAAAGAAAAGACGCCCCAGTGTTGATGAAATCATTGGTTTTTATAGAGTAGGAAGTATAGGCTGTTTGGACATTTCTATTTACTGTGATTTCTGTACAGATATTTTTGCAAGGAATATACTTAAATATAGTTTCTTAGTATATTTTTACCTACAAAACACAAAAATGCTTAATTCAATTAGTTTAATATGGAATATATAACATAATTGATTTTTTATATAACTGTAACTTACCACTTTTTTCATTCTTCAAAGAAAATTTCAACATAATTTTGTTTTCAAATTTCGAGACAGTCAAAGCACTAATCATCAGTTTTCTGTTTAAAATTTCCAAATATTTAGCATTAATAAATTAATTGTGATAAACTCTTAAGCAGAATTCTAATGTATTCCCTAACTCTTAATTAAGCGCTCTTAACTTTGTCTCTAAGCTGAATTAGGAATAAATTGATGGCTTATAGAAATCAGAATTTTCTGGTTCGATTTTCATTAAAAATTAACTATCAAGCTCTTATCCCTTCTTATGTGTATATAAATACGCATAAATATTTAGTTAACTAAATATGACTTCTAAAGTACAAAATTAATTTAAAATAAAATCAATATAAAAAGTGTGCTGTTCACTTTAAAATGAATATATAATTTACTTTTCTTATGACGTTTGAATGAAGTAATCCCATACAAAATATAGTTAATTTGTTAGAAAAACATAAATGTTGATCGGAAAATTAACATGCTTTTCATAAAATCAGTTTACATTTCACTTTAGTTAAAAAATCATTTACTTTCATTTAAGAAGATATTTTCTGCGTAATTATTGACACTCACTAATTGATAAAAAATATCTTTCATCAGAATTTATACTTATATAATTTGTCTCCTACATTTTAAATTAAATATTTTTATGAAATAAATGCATTTTCTTCAATATTATTCATGTTTTATGTTACATTTTTAAAAAAAAAACATTCTCATTTTGATAACAATTGAAAATAAAAATAAATAATTCATAATAACAACTGATTCATTCAAAATATACCAAAAATATTGCATGTTTTTTATATAAACCAAAATAAAATGTTATTTCATGATTAGAAATATCATTTTTCCTAGTCTTCAAATTATAATTGAGATACAATTTTAATAAAATGTATTAGATTGAAATGAATTTAATGGAAATTCATTCAAATTTCAAGATATACTGAAGTCATGACAATGAAATGCCGTATTATTAAATTCTTAGCTTGCTTATTGTGCACTGCCAAAATACTTTTCATCAAAATCTGACATGTTTTGAGATTTCATAGAAGTATTAAAAAGCATCAGGTAATTGGTACAAGAAGTAGGTGACGAACTTGTCAAAATGCTACCAGATCGTTTTCAAAACCTGCGGGTCTTCCATCAAGAAACACAAAAGCCGTCACACGCATTTTCTTTAACACCCTTCTCTTCTCTCCCCTCATCAGATATTGACGTAGTGAAAATAAAAAAAAACCCACCCTTTTACTCTGTTTACCACGGATGAGCAATCTCCCTTGATGCATGAGAAATGCCCAATTTTTTGCTCCCGTTCCTGTATTTATCTCAGGATATGAGATATTTTTAACAATTTCTCATTCTCCCTTCTACATATGAAAGCGTTAGTATCATAGAAGATATATGCAAAACAGTTTGGACCTAGAAGGAAGTTGTTTTTTCTGTGTATTACACAGAGAGGGTTACGAGTAATCAATAATGTTGCTATATTTCACGGAAAGAAAGGGGGACTGGCAAGAAAAATTTCAACGAAAACATTGATGCTTCGGAATTTTTTAAAAGATTTATAATACAAGTATATTCTTCTTCAGTCACTGTAGTTGAGTGTCCTATTTTGCTTTTAATATAAAACAGAAATTTTCTTTAAAATAAAAAGGAAAGGAGGAGTCATTATCGTTCCGTTATCTAATTCTTACGAACTTAATTATACAAAAATTTTAGTTTGTCGTAAGAATAGTTTTAAAACACACATGCATGTATTTATGCATATTAATCATTACACATAGGTATAATGTATATGAGTATAATCATGAATATAAGTATATAATTATGTCATTATAATTTTTGCAAAGTTATTTTGAAACAATAAGTTGTCTGTGCCAAAATAATTCTTATTTAACTGCAATTATGTTAAAGCATTAGTTATCTATATAATTTGTGGTTAAGAAGATTCTTCATTAATTTTTATCAAAAAGTGAATTTTAAATTATTTATCAACACACTTATTATATCATTAAAAACAAATTGTACATAAATATATTTATGTACTGTGAAATATGTGTATGAAAAATTTGAAAAAAATTATTACATTTTAATTAAAAATCAGTTTACTTTCCGAATTATAATATAAAATGTATTGGCAATAAACCTGAAATTCATGTTAGTTTTCAAATATATTCATACGTTCATATTTTTATAATAATAGTTACCATTGTAAAAGTTTCTTAATTTTTTAAGAAACATAATTTTTAATGCCAACTTTTTAAATTACAATTTTTAAAGAATTAATATTTTAAGGAAGATACTAATAAAATTTTAAGAATTTGCAAATGCCTTCCCATTTGATTTCATTAATTATTCCTTTTGTTAGATATTTTTCATAGCAAATTGATACAAAATTTCTATACTATAGTAAAATTTTAAAAAAATAGGAGACAAAACTGTCCATTATTTATGAACAGTATTTTCATCATATATTACAATTTTTGTGGACCAAATATGAAGTGACCGTTTTCAAATTAAGCTTTCTTAAATAAAATACTATAAATATTTATTAGTTTTTTTAATAATTATTAATAAATATTTATTTGTTGCTTGTTGACATCACAAAAAAAGGACTTAATCACTAAAATCCTTGGTAAGGATTGCTAAAGCTTCTAATTTTCCCTTTGTCTTCCAGCCCTCTCTTTTCACTAACTCTTTTTCATTCTCATTTTATAATAAATAGGCCAAGTTCACCTGAAGGCAAGAAAGAAAATCAGAAAATTCTGGAGCACTTACTTCGACAAACTTGTGTGCAGAAGGCGGAAACATAACATTCATCTTTCATTATTTAAAAATTGTCTGGGATTGAACTCGGGACCTCTTATTCCGAGTACTGTGATTACTACTAAGATACAATGAACCGCATATTAACTGTTTGCATTAGTAATTATTTAAAACGTGATCTTTTTCATTTAACAATATATAATGGCTTCAAAATGCATATCGTTTTAAGAGTATAACTTAAACTATTAAATGAAATTTAATATGACAGCATTAAAAATCCCATGCGGAAGTATATAAGTAAATGAAGGAAATAGAATGTATTATATTTGTCAAGTAGAATATGTGTATAATTTACTTTATTCATAAATACAATGAGAAAATATTACAACTTTCGTTTTTTTCGATGCATAGTTTCAGCCATATTTTAATCGATTTGCTTAAAAATATTGCTGAAACTATACGTTTTGTGATCCATCTTTAACTTATAAAAGTGCTATTTTTTGATTTTGAAGAAAAAAAACTTACAAATGATGCATAATTTATTGTGATAATATTTTAGCTTATCTAAAGTAAGAGGCATTTCATCCCAATTTACACAAAGGAAAACAAACAACTATTTTATATTATTCTATTTTAATTTCGGCACAGTTATATGGTATTCATAAAATAGTTCACAACAAAAATTTAATTTCAATAACATTATTTTTTTTAAAAACGATTAAAAACAATAAATATTGGTTTAAAAAATTTATACCGTTTTTTAAAAATTATTTAAGTATAATTACATTAGAAAAATTTGAAGTGAAAAATTAAAATAAATTGATTTATATAATATTAATAATTAATTGCTTTTATTATTTTAATTCAATTAAATTAAGGTATCTTATATTATCAACATAACAACATATTGCACTTTGACACATGCTCATGTGTTAACTTTCGTAGAGTGACTTAATTTTCTTAGAAAACATTTTATATAATTATCCTTCATTAATATAAATTTATATATTTATTAAACACGCTTTTAAAAAAGAATTTATTATTATTTAAGCTCAGTTTTTAATTGTTTTCTATTTATTAAAATTACTTTTCTCATTCATATATAAGTCAATGTTAATGAATTATTATTTTTATAAACAATGTTAATAATTTATTAAGTCAATATTTATAAAGAATACTTAAACACAATTCAAAATGAAAGTCTTCCACATAAAAAAAATCATGAAATTTTTTGTTATCTACAAATATCATTAACCACAGTTATTTGATAAAAAATATAAAGAAAATTATATCATCAACTTTTCTGATAGAAGTCACTAGATATTTATAAACTATCCTTATAATAATAATTATTATTAAGACTTGCTGGATTTTTTGAGACCTAGGATCAGTGGTATCTCAAATTAAATAAGTTCTCTAATTTCAATGTATTGCTGATAAATAATTTAGTACACTTGTTGATTACTGCGATACAAAGAAACAATACTATTGTTTTCAGAAATTACATAAATTGTTCTTGGTTTTTATCCTCTGAAGACGTTTGTCTGAGTCATTACACATTATTATACAAAAACGAGATAAGTGTCCTTAATATAATTTTTATGCTAATGAAAAAAAACCACATGACAAAAAAAAGCGACGAAAAAAAACCTTCACCCATCCCTCCAAAAAGTGTTTACCACAAAGTACAAAATTATTCAAAAATTCGGCATTCCCTGTGTATTACGATAAGAGGCCATCGATTCTACTTTTTTCCCCTTTAATTGGGCGCCATTAAAAGCATTGTGCCCCGAAATTATCCCCAAATGGCACTAGCCAGTTAGTCATTTCCATTACAGAAGTAAAAAAAAAATATGAGCATAAAAACAAACCTAGGTAGAATGGGAAGGAAATTCGAAAATGCCTGTCATTATTTCTCTCCAAGAAACATTTTTGTCTTAAGACACTTTGTGAAGGGAGGAGCCAGTTGCGATTTGTCTTTTCACGCCTCGCTCTAGATTTCTATTTTCAGGTATCCTGAATCTTCCCCTCGATAGTGCGTTTAGGAAACAAATCTTTCTAGAGCAACAATTAGGGAGTCGTAACAACTTTGGAAAGGCGTTAGCAATTCATCAAGTCGGAGAAGTGACATAAGATATACTTGCTTTCACGAAATATTAATTTGAGGAATGCTGTTAATTATTATAAAAATATCTCAGTACTCTTCATACCTTATTAATTGCTTGATGACTTATAGTTACTTAGTCGGGTCATTTATTTTTTCATCTAGTTAATCTTAAATGTATTTGACATTTAACGTGTCATAGTTCATTTTATAATTTGTACCTTTTCATCATATTATTTACTGTCATAAATTCTCTCACTGTTATAATTATTAACATCTTAATAGTGTCTTTTAAGGATCAAAATAATATCCAATGCATTATTAAAAAATATGAAAAAAAAATTTAGAAATTATATTTATTTTAAACTAATCAAGTGTTATGTATAATTTTTATGCTATTAAATTTCTGATGCATTCTAAATATAATTGAGATTTCTGAAGCAAAAGGAATTTCAAAATATTATTTGCGTTGACTCGGAATTATTTCTAGTGCAAATAGTTTCACACTGATGTTATGACTTAATTTGTTTAAAAATGTTTAAATTATTTTTACAATACGTTACTATATCAGATTTATCAGTGGGTGTATGTGTATATTTCTATTTTAAATTCAACAAAAAATAACAACAATTGTATTTAATATATATTCGTCGCTATTAAATCCCGCATGTCTTCGCTTAAGAACATAAAATTATTTTTTATTTTATATTAAAATATTTAACACATGAATTATTGGAATTTATAGGCTTTCCATTAAAATTTTCAAGGCAAATTCTAATAAACTATCATATAATTTATTACAAAATAAAGTGCAATTTTATAATGTATCTATGGTTTTTAGTGCTTAACAATATTCTCATAAAGTAAATTAAATGAACTTTAATGCAAATAATTGAAGAATTTTAGTAAGTTTTTAGATATTTTAGAATCTTCCACATGAATAAATTACCTATAATATTATTATTGGTAATTTATTCACGTGCAAGTTATTTTTTCGATTAAAGGACAGTATATCTACTTTTTGTAACAGAAAACACTAGACTTTATATTAAGATAAAACAAATAACCCTATCATGCATTTTGTATGTTACATATAGGATTTTGGTTCATAATTATTGGTTTTAGATTAAAAATACGTGAAAAAATTAAGATTTCATGCAAACAATTGATTTTGAAAATAATCATACCGAGTAGTTTAAATAAGATGAATAACATTTTAATAAACCAGTATAATTAGCTTTAAAATTATAAAACAATCATTAATGGGAATAGTTTTTAGAAAGTTCATAAAGCAAAATTTAATTATAACTCAAACAAAATTTATTATATTAAATATAAGAATAAGCAATGTTTCAAAGAATATTTTAAGCACAATTTTAAAAATAAAATAAAATATTACAAAGAGTATTTATTAGGTAAACTGGTTTATTAAAATAATGTTTCTATACAAACTTTCAGAATTTTAACGAATATTTTATTTATTTTTTGCACGTTATATTTATATATTTTTTATGCGTTTTTATTTTTCAATAAAAATTTTTAAAGTATTTTTTGAAGCCCTGTAGGATGGAAAATACATCTTATATATCGACGCCTTTAACTGAAGTTTATATTTAAATTTTAATTGATGTCTAATATTTTAAGTACAGCGTAATTTAAATTACAATTTTTAATTACAAATTTTAATAAAATTGGAAAAATAAATTAATTCACACTAAAAGATTTCATATTTTTTATAACTTTAGTTTTAATTATAGTAGAAAATTTCCTTGTTCATCGTTGCTTACAATATTTATACAAACTTAGCATATGTACGTTTGAGCACAATTCATCAAAGCGTTATTAAAATCATTTAAAGAACTAATTTTGCGAAACATTTCCTAACATATTTTCCGCATAATTAAACAATTCAGGAGCTTGAACGGAAATATTTTCACACACGTTTTTGCCAAGCATTTCATCTTTCTTTTCCACTAGAAGTTCTTATTACTCAATTCTAAATAAAAATTCGTTTTTGGCAAGTAAGAGTGATTTGCAATTTTTACGCTAAACCAACCGCACAATTTTAATTTCGCGCATTTTGAAGAGGTAAGGGGAGCGAATATTTTTTCTCCGCTAGAGTTTTCCTCTTTCCTTTATATTACGTTGATAAAACAAGTTTATCCGCGCGTTTGATTGTTGTACCTCTAAAATTCAATAAATAAAATCTTGTTTCAGTTTACACTTGCAATTTTGCTGAAGAAAAAGTGTAAAAAATCAATACTACAGTAAAAGTTTCACAAAGTACAAAAACATGCATGTTTCTTTCAAATACAAGTTTTGCTATTTTAAAGAGTTGTCAATATATAAACATACAAATTTATAAAATTTTATTTCAAACGCTTATGTAAATTATCAATTGATAATAAATTAATAGGAATTTACTTAGCCCAGTAAATAAATTTGGTTCTATTTTTTCTTAGTAAATGTAGTTTTTCTTTGAGTAAAATAAATAAATTCAAATATAAGAAATCAACATTCTGTATTATCTAAATATTAAAAGAAATTTCCCAAATAATTAAATACGTTCTATGTAAAGTTCTATTTAATGAAAATAAGAGAATCAATTGTTTTTATTACATACATGTTATAATAATTATTTTTGAGTGGTTAATCAATAACTGAAACACACATAGAGTTCATATTTTTTGTAGTCATAAATTTATCCTTTAAAATTACCAAGTAAATTAAATTAAAAATATAAAAATTAAACTCACATATTTAGCTTTTTTTTTAATAAATTTCCTTACTTAATTATTTTTAAATTTTGAAATTACTTTTGATTCTAATTTTTAAAAATAGAGCAATTAACTTATTAAACTTTAAAAGAATTATTTTATTAGAAATGTAATTTATTATGAAATTATATTAATTTACTTTGATAGATGTTATTGTCATTTGATTTCTTATACCGGCCTTAAGAATAATAAATTTTCTTAAACGGCAATGTATATTTAAATTATTCATATTTAAGTTAGACTAAAAATAGGATTAAATATTAATTATAACGATTTATTTTAGAAATTTATGAAAAGTTAATTAAGTCTTAAATTTTATTGAATGACACAAAGATGTTTTTAGTAAAATATGTTTTATATGAATTAAAAACTATCACTATTTTATTGGTAATTTCTGAATATTATTGTAAATATTAAAATATTATGTAAAATTTATCAACTTCAAAAGCTATGCAAATCAAAATTAGTTTTAAAAACCTCATACATTAATATTAATTTATGAAAAATAATTATATATTTGACTATTTTAAAACTCTTATTATAAATATACATGATAAAAAATTTTAAAATGCTTCAAGAGACTAACTTTTATCTTAATTTTAAAGCTTATAATCATTTTGATCAAATAAATGAACTTTTTAAATGGAATAAATCTAAATTTTTGTAATTTTTATCTTATTTTACATTATAAAAAATAATTTCTTTTCTTAGGTACAATATTAATAATTTGTTTAACAAATGTAATAATTCAACAACTTTAATAATAGTTTTATAATTGCTAAATTAAACTAATTAAGTGATATTACAGAAAGATAGGTTAAGCATTGTAACGACAGCTTTTCATAAATATTTTAAAAGGTATTCATAATCACTTCACAAATTTAATGAAAAATACGGAACAATAATTAATAACCCAGTTATTAATTCTTTATTTGAAGTGAAATCTAACAAGTTGGAATAAAACTACGAGAACCACATTCCAGAAAATATATCACATAATCCTATAAAATTAGTTTTATGTTAGGAATTTTAAATAACACGAAGGCGTTTTTCTGTTCCTATATTTATATAAGGTTATTTATGATACATTTAACTTAGTAATTAAAAATTAATAATTAAATCAATGTAACAACTTATTTATAGTGATACTTTAAATATATTAAAAATTAATTGAAATATTCGAACGTTTTCTTATAACAAACTTGCTTTTGAATTTTCTACTAATAGAACCTTTCTGCAAGTTTGATAATTTTTGAATTTGTAAAATATAAAATCAGTTTTATGCATCTTGTCACATAATTATTCATGTATACAGAATTTAATAAATAACTTCTTAGTAGCAAATTTTAACAAAATAATTTAATGCCAATTATAAACAATTTCATGCATATTATATTCATTAATTAAAAAGGACTTTTAGAAATTACACGTCCAAAAGAAGTGTTATTAAGAACAAGCTTAATTTTTAGAAAATATGCATAGAAAAATGCTCTACGACTTGAACTGGTTATTTTTAATAAAAGAAAACTTTTTAAAATTGCTTAGATTCATGAATAATACTTTGACAACTTTACTTGAATATTTAAATACGAGCTTAAATTTAAATTTCAGAGGAAGCAAATTCATTGAGAATAGTTGACGCTTTCTCTTGTCTTCTCTCTTCTCTGTTTAATAAAATCAAAAAGTTGTACTTTATATATCTCTCTTGTTTTATGCATTCTCATTAATTTTTTTTAAAATTTTTAAGCACAATTGAAACAAATAATTTTAAGAAGTGATTTTTTTAAATAACATTTAATAAAATGGTTTCTGTTGACATAAAATTATTTTCTCTTATCAGCTAGTATTATATACCTACTCCACAAAAATCTTAGATGTTCTGTTATCCTTGCTAAGTCTCTAGTTATAAAATTAATTTTTATATTAATTGATTTTTACGAATTACAGTTTTTAATTAAAGGTCAGGTTTAGGAAATCTTAGATATATCCTGCAATTTATGCTATTAATAAGTACACTTCTAAGAAAAACTAATTAGTTGATTGTTTTTAATGAGTATTATTTTACTTACTATTACTAAAATTAGATTAAATCTTATAAATAAACAATTACTTAAATTTATTTAATATATTCTAAAAATTGTATTATTATTTTTTTTATCTAAAAAATGGCAGAAAAAGGATTATGATTGATTCTTTAAATAAGATACAAGTAAATCATGCGCAAATGAATTTATTTTACTTTAGGCTTTCACAATATATAATAATATATTCTTTTTAAGAATGAAAAATATTTTTTCACTAAAATTAAATGATAGATTAAAAAGAATTTACAAAAATTTCCTAAAATTAATGATAGTGTTAATTTTCAAGGGTTTGAAAGTTCTCAACATTTTATTAATAAAATATTATAATTAATATATATATTAATTTAAGTCCAAAATTATATTAAGTAGGAAAAATATCTTTGAAAATCGGGGTTTCACATTTTAAATATTTTATTTAAAAAAAGAAATTTTGTATATTCTTTTTCAAAATTAGTTTTGAATGGAAATTTGAATAAATGTGTTGATTTCAGGGTATTTTATTTAGGAAAAATAAAATGATGATTTTCAAAAAACTTATAATTTGTTCTAAAAAAATTTCTCCAGTAATCTATCACCACAATCAATAACACTTGAAAAACATTATGATTTATTTTCGTACATTATCACAGAATAAAGAACGAAAATAAATGATAAAAGAGGCAAAAAATAAATTTGATTTTCTTCATATGGCTTGGTAAGATGTTATTCCACTTAAATTCAATTTTCTAGAATAATAAAAGACAGGGAGCTAGAGGGAGAATAAATACTAGAGGAAATCTGCCTCGATAGAAGTCCAGGACAGTCCCTGGTCGGACAGTTTAAGTGCAACATTCGGACAGAGATATATCTTTCATGACACAAATAACACAGAGATTACTATTGTCACGAAATCTCCCGAAAAAACCATTTAGGAAAACACCGTTTTTATTCCCGAACAACCTCATTCGTTTCGTGCCTCCTGCATCCTCACCCCTCATGTTACGGTTACGACAGACTCTGACTTAATATCTCCCTTCTTGGGACTTTTTTATTACATACATATATTGTCTGTCTGGCTTCACGATATGTATATATACACAGAGGAGAGGATGAGTGCAAAAAAAAGATTCTGGAGAGAATCTCGAAAACAGGAGGTGTGCAGGGGCGTCTGTAGCTTCCGGGGCTGTGACAGAATTGTCGTCGCCGTGCCACCATACCATGCAGATAGGGGGAGGGTGCAGATGAAAACTTTCATTTCCTGTCTTGCGCCCCGTGTTAACGAGCAGACCGCAGCAAGCAGCGTCGGTGGCTTTCCCTTATCAACAGCACAGGCACCAGCACGCTTCGGTTTTTAGTGGTGTGAGTCTCATTTTTACCTGATTTGCGTAAAGTTGGTGTCAAGATATACGAAAGCAAATCAATGCGGCTTACATTTTTGTATCAATTTTACTAGTTTTACATTTCTTTTTTTTTTATATCTCAAAATAATTTATGAAATAGTAAAATATGATAAAATAGATCAATAAAGTCCTCCTTTTCAAAGGCCAAAAATCATAAAAAAAGGATTTTGTTTGGATAAAATATATGTTTAAATTTATTGAAAAAAGACAATTATGTTAAAAAAATTAATCGTTTAAATGTATCTGTTGTAAAATAATCTATTACTAATTAAAATTTGGTGCTATGAAGTGAAGTAAAAAAAAAAAAAAAAAAAAAAAAAAAAAAAAAAAAAAACTTATAACAAAAACATTTATTATCTATGTTTTGTTGCAGATTTATTAAAGAGATATCATCTTAATAGAATGCAAGGGTTTACAGTAAAATTTTAAATCTTAATTTTATTTTTAATAATTTCTTTATTAAGAATAAAAACACAAAATATCTTGAAATATTTTCTTTAGTGAAAATATATTATGCATTTTTTAAATTAATTAAATCACTAATGTAGTTCATTTTTGAATAGCTTCTCAGAAAATTAAGAAAAAAAAAACATTTCAGTGTAACAATTTTCAAAGTAGGGAGCGGTTATCTGAATTTGAATGAATGTAATTTTAATTTTTTGCTAAAACCTACTTAATAGATATAAAAAAATTATTATTAAGAATAATAAATATTGTGAAATATAATAATCATTCAAAATGTATTAATATGCATTATAAGGAATTATTTAAAATGACAAGGGCCTAATTAACAGATCTTAAGAAAATAAGCCACAAAAATATTTTTTATATTATGTGTGACTTTGAAGATTGAAACAATTTATTCAAGATTGATTACTATTTAAAGTATTAAGTGCTATTAAGTATATAGTTTAAATATTCCTTTAAAATTTCAAAGAATGATTGGGTTTAATTAATAGACTTCAAACTTTAAAAATATTTTACTCATTCCTCCTGGTGACCAGGCTAATAGATGAATAATAAGTATTTGGATACTCAGTTCAACTTTTCCTGGTGCTTATTATTAGTTTAGGACATATTAGGTCCCTGTCGAATTAATTTTTTCCAAGATAAGTTTTAACTGTAGAAAGATAATTCAAACCACATTTACGTCAATATTTTCTTTTATGTTTTATGAAATCAATATTTTGTTTCATAAATTCATTGTAATGCACATTTGTTACACATATATATTTCGGTAATAAATGTAATACAATTTTATATCATTTTTTTAAAATATCTTCCTTTTTTGAATATAATTTTTTCTTGAAACTAATCAGTGTGTTCTTTTGAAGTTCCTGGAAGAATTTGAACACTAATTTTTTAAAATCACACTAATTTAGTCTCCTTAGCATATTCTGAGAACAATTATATGAAATAAATCACTATAATAATCATCTTTTTTACATTGAAATTCCACCTTATTTAAGAAATTAAATACTGAATTCAATTAATAATAAATTTACAATTCACTCTTGCTTATCATAAAATTCTATACACAGTTAGGAAATATATTTTTTGAAGTAAACATGATCAAATCAAATTTAAATTAAATATTACCTAACAAAATAATTAATATTGTTAAAGGTTTCATTATAAATATCATTATTATAGCTTTAATTGTTAATAAGATTGTAAATATTTTTAAAACTTAACTAAATCAATCTCACAATTTTACTAAAATTTTTAATTTTATTCTATTTGTTTTATTGTGACATTATTATAATTTTGGCAAGAATTGTGTGGCATTATTATTAATAAGATAAATCATTCAATATTCTTAATTTTAATTCTTTAAAATTATTATTTGAAATTTTCAATTTAAAATTAAATATTTTATGCATTTGAATAATTTTCAAACCGATTTTTTTAAACTTTTCAAAATTCACATTCATTAAATTATCAACAATTATTTAAGAAAATTAAACAAAACTCATTTTCAGCTTGCAGTTTTATTTCATTTTTCCTATTCCTAAATGTTATCCAAGATATATTATCAAACATGATACGAATATGGGGATGGACTTGTACTCCTTTGCTTCCAAAATCTACGACCTCAAAAGCATCTCATCTCGGCTTCAGCTTTCATCAACAGTTTTTCGCAGCGTTCTATTTTTTACCCCCCACCATGTATTTGCTTATTTCCTAAGCCTTCATTCGAAATTTTTATTTAATATTTATTTGTATTTTTTTACTCCTCTCTAGTTTACAACACGTGCGAGCCGGTGCTCGACACTTAGAATTCCCTCTAGTCGTAAATAAGTTGCCTGAAGATATTTATGTATAAAAAATAATCAAAAAAGGTCGCCAAGCACTAACGAGGTATCAAGTGACTCTGAAGTGTAACCTGATGTGAGAATACCGAGACGATGGATGTTGAAGATTTTGAGGGGCATTTTTTTTTTCAGAGCGAACAGCTTTTTAATATGAGAGAGTTTCACGGACGACAGAGATTACTGTTGCCACGGAATATTTTTAAAGAATCCAAGAATTGATGTAAGAAATGAGTATAAGTATTTTTTGCAGTTTTGATTAGAATTATTAACCACTACTGCAAATACTATTACACCCTTATTGATATTAAATACAAAATATCTTCGATTTTAAATTTTTAACTATTACAATGCATTAATTTTTTGTGAACAATGTTTGAACTTTGGTGTTATTTAATTACAATAGCATAGTAACATATAGCCCTGTAAAAAGATAATTGAAAAGGATGCTTTAAATGATATCATTAACTATTGAAGACAACATTATTTTCAATTGTAAATATTACTGACATAAATTAAAATATGATATTTTTATTTATCAATTAGGTTAAGTTTTGTTATGCTACAAATGTCTTTAACCAAAGAAATTTGAAAATTCTGAATAGAAACAAAAACCTGCTTTTTAATTTTGATAGATTTATTTAAAGGTCTGAAATCTATGGTTGGCGTTTGAAAAATATTGATTCAATACGGAAATATAAATTCTGCACGGAAATATAAATTTGAACACAAAAAGAGGAGTTCTTATAAACAGGAAAGTTTTACGATCCAACAGTTATTAATTTATAAATAAGCTGATAATCATAGTCATTTAAATATCTAAATTTTGATTTCATTCACGTTAATAAATAAAATTGATTATTTAACAAACAAATATCATTGGTTACCAGATTGTGTTGTGGATGCTACCATTATATTTTGAAGTGTTATATGTATATATAATTTAAAAATATGAAAATGTAATTATTTTATGATCTTTGGGAAAAA
>JAPDSC010160988.1:258877-306650 GCA_026290005.1 Latrodectus geometricus
TCTCCCCCTACTTAAATGTAACATTAACAAACTGACTAAATTTAAAATTTGAGCCCCACTTCTATTTAATTAATTTAAACTCATATTTTAATATTAATTTTTAAAATGCTCAGTAATTTCAAGTAAAATATACATTTAATGAAATTTATTAAAAAATTTGTAAAACGCTTATAAAAAAATATTAAATAGATTTATTTTAAAATAAATGTATATCTTTTTCTGTTATGGAATTATGTATTTTTTTTCCCTTTTTACAGTTGTTGTAAAATAATGTTATAAGCAATTTAACACAATTTACTTTAGAAACAGTTTATGAATGATATAATAAGTATTCTTATAAACTTATCTGACTCTTATAAATTTAGCCCAAATTAGATATAATTTATAATAACATATATTTAATTATTATGTGTTTTAAAAAAGTAATTTTTTAAGTTAAATGCATCCACAACAATATATCTATTAGAAAAAAGTTCTATTGAAGATTATGATATGAGTGTGTCTTAGACGTAAATGTATAACTAGATCAGTTTTATCATTTTTAATGCATTATGATATGAGTATCATAATGCATTTGCATAATGCATCATAAAGATTATGATATGAGTATCTCTTAGACGTAAATATATTACTACATTAGTTTTATCATTTTTAATGCATATTTGCACATAATAAATCAGCCCAAAAATTACTAAATTATTTATATAATTTCTGGAGAAGTATATTCTATAAATTTATACTTGTAATGTGTCTATAATTAAGTTATCAATTTGTTTTCTAATCAAAGAGCAAGAAAATTATTTTAAAATATAAGTTATCGTAAAAATAATGGATTTTCTAAAAGATAATTAAATTATGTAAGCAAAGGAACAAAAGCAAAGCACGGAAAATTAAAACAATTTCCATAAAGTTGTGAAAAAATTTTCATTTAGTTTCTCTGACAAAATTGCACAAACTATACATAATTTTCAGTATAAAATTTACTACAAATCACAAATACAAATAACTTTAAATAGAATATTATATTAATGAATAAAACGATTTACTAAACATTTATTTATAAGGCACGTAAATGAATTCAGGAAAATATATAAGCTGCATAAAAATAATAAATCCATTCTCACTAATAAATACAGAAGAATTTTTACATTCTAATGTATATAATATTGAAATACACAATTATAAGAAGTTGTTTCATAATTCCTCGATATGAAATAAATTTTTATTTTCAAAATAATTTATATATAATGCTGATGATTTTATATTTCTACTATTTTCATTTTATATCTTTTTATAAAAAATAATTATATGTGTTATTTCTAACTATTTAACTTTAATTTTAAGCCACTAATCTACAATGTTTTAAGTCTCAGTTTATAAGAAAAATCATGGTTTATCAACCTCTGACTTTAACTGTCGAAACTACAGTAATAATGTCTGATGCTCCTTCACATTCTTGATTACAGAGCTGTCATTTGACTCACCTCAAACGAAGACATGATGGTGGAAATCTCCAGAAAGATAAGCTTTAAAGAGCTTACTCAACACTCCGAAGTTTTGAAAAGTCCTTCTTAAAAACAAAACTTTACAGTGAAAGCGGATTTATTTTATGAATATTTATTCAACTAAATACTCTTAGAAACAAAATTTAAGAAAATAATTTTGAAATGTAGTGAGATAGAGATTAAATTACTAATTTCCCTATTTTAGGATTTGACTGTGTTTGTCTTGTAGAAATATTGTTATAAATTTCTAATAGTTCAAATAAAGCGTAGATGCATTAATAAAACTAATCTTCTAAAATAAAATCTTTTCATATCATATTATATTCATTTTTCTCTTTATTTTTTTTTAAATAAGTATATTTACATTTATGTTCTAATCAATATGTCCCCTTCTGGTAATATTAAATTCATCATATTTAATTCAATTTTAGAGTAAATAAATAAAAAAATTCTACTCTTTATGCACTGTAAGTTGCTTATTGTGTAATTAAAAACACTAACAATTTATCAACACATATTTTTGTACTTAGTTATAAACATATGATTGAAATTATATAAGCAATAAAACAAATATATACAGTAAAATAATTCATTTTAAACCTTACTAAGATTTTAAATTAGTAATTAATTGTAATGAAATACACAGTTTAATTATTTAATTTTATACTAGTGGTTTTAAAGATTTCTTTAAGACATTTGAGTACTTAATGAACATTTACTTTTAATTCTAATATATGAATCCGGTTTCTAAGAAAAATTGTTTGATACTCCTTATTTTAATGATAATGATTTTATAAGTTTTTAAAACTGTTTAAAAATAACATAACTTTTTTTATTATTGTATTAAATTAATGGTATTATATAGTATCGTACACTTTATAAGAAAACATATTAAGTGCCCTAAGTATTTGTATTTAAATCGAAAAAATTTTGTTAGAATACTTTTTCAAATGTTCCTTATGAGTTTTCTGAATTTATTAAATGAAAGATCTTTGAGAATAAGTAAAAATATAAGTCGTAATTTTTAGTTACAAATTAAAATGTTTATTTAAAGATAAGTAAATTATCGCAATACTTATTATTTAAGCACTATTTTTTCTTTCTTTTAGATTTAGTAAGAAATTTAAAATGTTTATCAAATAAGAATTTTCACTGTCAAATGCGTTACTTTTTTAGTATAGTATAAGTAATGAAAAAGAATATAAATAAAAGAAAGTTTAAAAATAAATGCTTGAAATGAAATTGCTCATTTTATTTAACTTTTATTAAAAATTAAGACTTTTTATTACAATCGACTGATATAACAAGTTAGAATAAAATTAATCCAAAAAGTTAACTTAAAATGGCTTTTAAATAACAAATTATTAAAATATTTAACTGTAATTTATTATTCGATTAATTTAGTTACTTAGTTCGATTTATTTAATATTAAATGTTAACTTCTTCAGATGAATTTGTCATAAATGTATTAAAATCATCATTTAATGTTGTTCAAAATTAAAGTTTTAGAAAATACACTGAAAACTTTATTTTCAATAGATCAGAATTGTAGAATAAGTACTATAACTTCTGATTCAATACTTGTAAATGAAATGAAGCTACCAAAAAAAAGTTAGTTAACTACCAAAATTAATAATTTAGTTAATTACCAAAAAAAGAGCACATCAGAAATAGTACAGAAACTCTTAAATTTTTGTAAAATATAGACTATCATACCAATTCTAAAATCTTAACTAAAGACTTAAGAATTGATTTTACGTTTGAATGTGCCAAGAAAACAAAGTATGGTTTTTAAAGAGTCTCGAAACCTCAGTGGTGAAAAAATAATCTGAAAAATGAAATATCTTTTTTAGAAGTAGCAGATTTGTAAAAGCCATTAAGATTGAAAGACAGAAAACAGTAACTACTAACTTGAATATTGTTGAAATGTTTTCAAGAAATAAATTTTAGAAAAATCCTAGATCACTTTGAAAATGAATTTTCCATTTCAGCAATATTTAAAGTTTATTTGTTTGAACAAAAACATGCTGAATGAAAAATTTATTTACCCGGTTTACCTGACCTACTTTGTGTGACTTTTGACTACTTTTCAATTCAAAACTGAACTCACATTGGACATCACTTTTATTACAAAATGAGATTATAATTAGATTGTTTATCGATTATAAGCAATGAAAGGCTTCAGGAGTTTTAACTTTTCAAAATTACCCCTATAGTAATGTATTGATGTTGTAATAGATTAATCTTTACGCTTTCAAATATTTCATGAATATAGGTTAAAAAATCTGAGTATAACTTAAAACTTTTATAACGACTTTTGCTTTAGAATCAGAAAATTATTATCAAAATATACTTCTAAATTGTAATAATTGTACAATAAATTTTGCTGTACAAGAACTTCTTCAACATATTCATATAACCAATTTATGCAAATTCGGGCCCCCTATGAATATAGATTATTCTTTAATTTTTAACATGAAATTATGGAAAAAAATGTAACTAGCATTATTAAATTAAAGAAAATTTCAACTGGTCCGAGAAAGAACTTCAGCAGTTTGAAATTAGCAAGAAAAGGTAAAGCTAGAATTTCCAATAATCATAGTGAAATTGAAGATGTCCTTTTTTGATATAAAAAATTGAGCAGCATTGTGGATTCTTTAACAAACATAAGAAATCAGAAACCAGTGAAGAAAGGCGTTTGAGCTTTTTCTTTGCGAATTGTCATTGCTGATGGTAGGAAATGATTGCATTGATTATTTGCAAACAAGACTAATTTTTCCGCAATTTTCTTAATAGTTTACTACAATAACTTAAAGTGTCACAAAAGTTAATACAGAAACTTGTTACATATTGAACTTAAATTCACAAGTTATTTAAATATGTCCTTTTGAAAATGACTGTTTATAAACTGAAAACAAAAATCTTGATTTTAGGCGTTTTGCTTTTGCAAGCCAAAATTTAAGAAAAAAATATGCGAACTGTATTCAAATTAATATCGTATTAAATAAATAAATGCAAATGTTTAATCATAAGTGTATTCATTCATTTAAACATATTATCTTTAAACTTCCGTTTTAATAAATAGTATAAAAACAATTCGTGTTAGAATGAAAATAAAATAATACAATTTTTGTGATATTTTAAAAATGGGAGACACTAGTGTTTAAATTATTCCTTGAACTAAATAAAAAAATTATATTCATAATTCATAATGAATAAGAAATGATACCCAAAATATTATTCTATGTTATTTAGTCAATTGATGGCTACTGAAATTAAATAATTATATTTGTTACATTCGCCATTTTAAAAAGGGCAACTCGTTTTGGCAAAGTTATCAAACTTTTCTATAAAAGTCTTATAACTTTCTTCGAACAAACCTATACTTTAATTATATTCTAAGTATGAAATATTTTGTGAATTCTTTATAATTTGAATGATTACGAATTCCAAGATCTAGTTTTAAATTTCCAGATTTTATTTCCTTTAATAATTCATTTTCTTTCATTTCCAAAACTATCATTCCTAATAAGCAAGGTCTTTTTCAATGAAGGCAGACAAAAATGTAATGTGAGTCTCAACCTTTTATCAATTTAGTGACATTCCCGACAATACCTTATATTTGTTCAAGGCACAACATCTTCTGCGATAAGCTGAAATCTCCGATTAAAACAGACAATATTTGTTTAATTTGTAAAGGATGATATAACGAAGTTACTTAACTTTATTACACGCTTCGGGATCCTACTGTTTACTCCATTCTTATATTGATCTCCAGTACCTGCTGATAAATCAGTTCGAAGAAAAATGGGATGAGAATCTACCTGAAATATATTCTCAAATAAACTTCAGCTCACTGTATTTATGTCAACTGTTTTTTCATTGGAGGTGTTCTTTAATATAGTTACATTGCATTATAATTAATTCAGATTAGTATTTTGAAAATATTGCAATTAATTTGGGGCAATAAATATTTCACTTTTGTGATAATCAATAGCTCTAATTATTTTCCTTCTATCAATTTTTATTATTTTTATTTAATTATATTCTTTTAATTTCTTATTCTAGATTGTATTTTAAATGTAGTTAGTCTTTATTAATTAATTATAAGTTTATATCAATATGAATATTACTTGTTGCAAAAGAAGAAAAAGTAAAAGAACGTTAAACTGTTATCTAGTTTCGTCTCATTAATAACTTGAGAATAATTCTTTGAAATGGCAATTTTGATGAAAATTATTACTAGTTTGAATAACAAACAAGTTTTTTGGGTTTCTTATGCTGTATAAAGCTTTTTTTTTTTTTTTTTTTTTTGAAGAATTCATTTATAAAACACTGAAATTAAAAAAATTACAATAAAATAGACTTGAAATATATCCTCTAAAATATGTTTTTACTGTAATAATGTTACAGTAAATTTTGTTTTTTTTATTGTAAAAGTATTATAAAATTTAATTTTATTATAAAAGCACAGAAAATAACATGTATTACTCTTTATCAAATTATGGCATATAGAATTATTCACTTCAATGCTTATAGATACTAATTTCTTAATCTTGACTCCTACTTTAGTGAATTAAGAAGCTTAATTAATCATTCTTTCCTGGCATTCAAATTTTTTCACCAACTTATTTGGCTTAGACCGCTGATAATATGATTTGTCAATAAACTAACGCAGAGTTAAAATATAAGTTATGTCGAGTCTAAGGAATTGCTTTGTAAGTGCAGTTACTTTAGATAAAATCAATGAATTATTATATATGAATTATTTGACGTTACAGAACATATTGAAAAATATATTGCAGGTATGATTAGAATCTTGATGAATTTTGACACAAAAAATTAAAAAGATAAAATGAACCTTTATAATTTGTGTTACTATTGAAATTATGTCAGTACATGATAAGTAATCTGTGTATTTTAAGTATAAAAATTATAATAAATGCTTCATTAAGGATTAAAAAAGAGTATCATGTATTAAGTATGATGAATATTATAAAAATTGTAAATTTTCAAAAGTAGCAAAAAATAAATTTTAACTTCCATAAAATAATGTAACATTTTATGCATTATTTAATTGATATTTGCCTGAATCACATCTCTAAGCATTATTCCTTGCGGAATGAATTCTGTACTTTGTTGCAAAAAGTAACTATTTTTTTAAATTAATAAACATAATCTATTCATTCTCAACAAAGGTTATTAATACGTGTTTAACCTGAAATAGAATAAAACCTAATGCTCCACAATACTTTTGGTGGAACTTTGAAGCAATTGAGCTATGTGAAAAGAATCCTTTTGTTTCAACTGAACGAATTCCATAACACTCATTTTCCATTTTCTTGTTCTTCATGAACGCAAAACAAATTTTCCATCATTTTGCATTTATAATTGAAATATGCTTAGAAAGCAATTATTATTAAAATAATACATTCATAGATATTTTGCATCAGAATTTGTAATAATTATAATAAACGCATGAAACATATCTCAAAAAAACATAAACTTTCAAAAAAACATAATCAAAATAATCAAACTTTGTAGTCAAAATTCAAAATCACTGATTATAATCTAAAAATAAAAATTTGTTAAGTTGTGTTCAATATTTTTATTACAAATTATTAAATGCTAGACGAACGAAATACTGAAAATGAACTGATGGAAATGCATTTAAGTAATAAAAATATTAACCAAACTTTCAAAAACAATAATCAGATATGTATTTCAAACATTTGGCTGAAAATTCTAAAAGCCCCGATATATTTCTAGACAAACTTTTAATATAGAATAGAAAAAAATAACAAATAAAATCAGTTATTGACGAAAAAGAACACAGCAAACAAATTTTTCAATATTCAAAGATTTCTACTTTAAACAGTAAAGAAAACAAGACTTTCCCCTGTTCGCCATTTTTGATGCTAACACAACACAAAATAGAATGAAATGAAAGTTAGAACGAAAAATCTCCAAAGCGAAAATAATAAACTGGGAAAAGATAAAATATACTTTTATTGGATTTTTAAACGCACCGGGGACTTATTTTTATCTGTACATAGACGAAACGGTCAAAGAAAATGCTTACTTAAAACCATTCAGATTTAGATAAGAAATAGAAAAATCACTAAAGTCATATTTTCTATTTGAAATGGTTATTGAAACAATGTGGAATAAAGTGGTTCAAGTCAGATATAATCTTTAGATTTATTTCACTTTACCGATTTATTGAATTCAAGTGAATTTTTTGCCTAGTCAGCTGTTAATTTATTTACTGAATACTAAAATTCATTCAATTACAGATAAAGTGATAAAAATCAACATTTGTTTTAATTACATTTTATAATGAGAAGAGACTTAATTTAATTTCTTATCTATATAATGATTTTAAATTCATTGAATTGTATTTTTCTTTTCTGTTAAGAAATCATTATCTAATTAAAAATACGATGCTAATTTAAAAAATTTAGTATTTTATCAGAAAAACATGCATTAAAATTACTTGTTGATTCAAATCAATAATAAAATACAGTTTAAAAAATTCAGTCCTAACACAAATATATATATATATATATATATATATATATATATATATATATATATATATCATCTATATAGTTTGTAATTAATTCAAAAATTGTGTGATAGAGAAAATACTTTTATTGAATAGATAAAAAATATAAACTATATTATTATATAAGAGATTTCAAACTAAAATTGTGATACATTTTTAACTAACTATTAATTATAAAATGTAAATAAAAAGAGTATAAAAATAAATTATTTTAATTTAAGATTAAAACTGTTCAATAAATAGTAAAGTTTTAAAAATGTTTATATGTCTATAAAACATTAAATTTTTTTCAGGATTTATGTAGAGGGAAATATATTTTTAATAATGTATACTCTTCATATGAGCTAATTTAATAAAATGATTACATTAAAGCTTCTATTTTAAATCAGGGACAATAAAACATTTGAAAAATTTAATTTAATTTAATTCTCTCTTTTCAAATGTTTTTAAAAAATTTAAAGTGCTTCAAATGTTATCGAGTTTCACAATTTAATTATAACACTGACAATAATTCTTTAATCGCAGAAATCGATGTCTTTAACAAGCATCGGTTTTAGCAATAAAACAAATATGGCGTAGAGTAACAGAGAAAAACAAATTAAAATAAAAGATTTGTATAAAAGAAAAAATTGGAAGGAACTAATTTATAAGTATCTTAATGTAACGGAAAATAAGTACCAGTTCACTGAAGACAAAGCTTTCCTTTGAAGGAGATGCACCACTTTGCTAGGTTGCTACAAGTGCATATTTATTTGCTCTTTTATGCAAGAATCGATTCCTGTGGGATGGTTACAGTTAAAGTTTAGCTTTGACATAAGAAATTCAAGTTGGTGAAAAAATGTTAAAAAAAGAAATTGAATAAATAAATCAACGATCCTCTTCACTTCAGTTGAAGCAAATGCAATTGCCTGCCGCAAATATGATTAAAGTCCCTCTGCAGCTACTAAAGTGACTTGTTCAGCAGGAGGGTAAATCATCCCTAATCAGTTAATCAATAGCATGAGAAAACGTTATTTCCCATTTACTTATTTATTTATTTACTTTTGCGTGGTTGTTTATTGGATTCGCGTAGATTTTCACCGTTCAGCAAGCAATTTGATAACGCGTAACAGAGGTGGAAGTCGGTTGTTGATCTCAATGGCGCCTTGTGCAATCGGAAAGAACGGACCAAAAAGGGGAAGATGCTCACATTTCGGGTATCAAAGGGTAATGGGGTATACATTAAGAGACGATAACTTTTCGTACATATCGATAGTTTCAATACGATAATACAATTGACCCGGAGCTAAATGGAGACAAGCTGGGCGAAATAAATTATGTCTGCATGTGCTGTAGTATTAATGCTTGGAAAAATAGAAAGAATGTATGAATTTAAAATTTAAAGAATATTTAATTTTTAAACTTAAAGGAATCATAATAATATTTAAAATTTCAGTCGAGAAGCGTTGTCATCAAATGCGAATACTTTAATACTCTTTTGAAAAATACTTATTAATGCAATTAATTGAACTTGACTAAATTATTTGAATAACACTTGTAACATCAAGCGTTTTGTTTGTATGTTTTTTAAATCTTAAGATTTCATACGTAAAATTTCGTTAATAATAATTTTGAAATAATCTGACTAATAAAATACTATAAAACTAAATTTTTATCTTATTTCATTTACAAAGGATTTTGTTATTGCTATTATTTTAGTAGCTTTTGCCCACACACTTAAGACTTATTGAATCTAGTTTACTTTATAATTGATATGGTTTATAAACAAAGCTATTTGATCTTAATAGAATTTAAAAATTCCAACTTTTTCCATTTTTTTTTTAAGTTTATCGTAGTTTTCCATTAAAATTCAAGTTGAATTTCTACGAAAATAAATTTCATATTCAAAATATAAAGCATATACTAAAAAATCTAACCTATCTTTGGAACCATCGTTTTCAAGTTCTTAAGAAATAAAACTGCATTTTCAATAAAAATTTTAATTAAAAACTTTTAAATATTAAATAGTTCTATTATACATGTTGCAGGAAACGGGATAATTTAGTCTTTTACATCTTACTGTCCTTAATAAAATAATTGATATTAAGCAAATGATATTCAATTTAATATAATAAGTAAACAAAATAATCAGCATTAAACTACACTTGTAAATTATTTACTGCTTGTAAATTACTTGTAAATTACTGCTTGTAAATACACTTGTAAATTTATTATTTTTTTAAAGAATCCGCTCATTTAAGATATAAGAAATAACTGGAATAATATTAACGAATAAAACAGTATTTATAAAAACTAAAACAATCTTGAATATTTAAAAGTACAAACTTATTTTTCAGAGCTATTTATAAATATATGTATGTCATTAGATGCAAAATAATACCTTTTGTGTTTCAATTTTTTTATGTACAACATAAGCATAATAATTCACTTAAGTATAAAAATAATATTTAACAATAATTTTCATTTAAATGCAATTACAATTTAAATTTTATAATCAGACTTTTTCAATATTATTAAATTTAGTTAAATAGATCTATTTATTATTAAATAAACAAGTAAGTTTATTAAATCATATTAAAATTATAACTTGTAAAAGCTAAACATAGAAAATTACATTTATTTTATAAAGATAAAATAAAATTTCTGGCCTAAATTATGTAATGTAAGCGGTTCAAATTTCTTTTCTTACGAAGTGAATATTACTAACTTAATATCTTATTAAATTTAAATTTTTATTAATTTCACAACGGAGTGAGCTTCAGCTTTAATTTAATTCAAAATTAAGCAATAGTATATATTGTAATGATTTCCTCTTTATATTATTTCTTTAAGGAACTTAAAGATTAAATTGCTAAATCTCTTGGAAAAGAAAAAAAAATTGAATAGATCGCTCCTTCAAACTACAATGTTTACACAACAGTTATACATATATTTCTCTCTTTTCTAAAATCATATTTCAGATTTAAAAACTCAAAGAAGTATCGCTTATCAAAAGGATACGCTCTTTATAGAGTCAACTCCAGTCACAAGTGCTTTTCAAGATATGTTTAGGTAAGGTAATAAGTGCACACTGGTTTAGGAGGGAAAAAAGAATGAATTTAGTTTTGGGGAAAATTTCTAAAAGAAGAGCAAGAGCAGAAAAGAAAAAATAAAGAAAGGAGGCTAAGGTTAGAAACCCTCGAGCTAAAGTAAATAGAGAGCTTGTGTAAAATTTTTCCTTTTTGCAATTCCCACAGAATGGCGATGAAGTAAAACGAATTGAAGCTGGATTTTCTGAACTTACGTCACATTTTGCTGTTTGAAATTTTTTAAAGACCGAGACTAATTTTCAAATAACTATCTTGAAATATGAAAATCAGCTTAATGGTTATTGTTTTGAAAAGGCAATTAAGTTTAATTTACAGTTATGAGCAGAGAAATGAGGGAAAAAATTGGTTTTGGTATGCTTTTAATCTATGTAGATATTATGTAACATAGTTATATTCCCTAAGAGTACATTATAATTTATTTATAAAGTGTTATATGATAAAACTGTTAGTTAATTTGTTTTCATTTTTGTCACCTTAGAATTATTTTTCAGATACAGATGTTAATATTTCTGATTCTAAATTACTAAATTTTTTTACATCAGAGAAAGATCATAAATTTTAAATAGAAATTTTTTATTTAAATCTAGAAAAGTTTAGAAAAATTTAAATTTTTAAAATAAAGAAAATAAGTATTATTATATTTTTTATTTTAAAAAATTTTGCAAAAATAATGTTTCAGATAATAGCAAGTACATAAATTGCTTATTAATTTATCTATTCAAGTAAAATATTATAAGGTGTGTAGTATTTCAAAACTTCTTGAATAAGTTCTTCTATTAATTGAACGAATATAAAGTAAGATTTTTTTCCAATGATGTTTGCTGTTATGCTGTGAGTAATATAATTTTTTAATGTCAAATATCCAACAATAACATAACAAAATTTATATTTCATATTTTAAAAAATTGCAAATAAATTAAATGTTCATAAAATGTATAAGCAATATATAATATAGCAATTATTTTTGAGTTTTGAAGTATATAAAAATCCAAAATGGTATTTAAATGTATTTTGCATAAATGCCATTTACAATAGCTCTTAAGCCATTAGTTCACATACAATATATAATTTATATAAAAAATTTAATACATTTGTAAACTAATAATGTATTTGTATTATGAGTTAACTACTGCAAGCTCTTTAATTATTTTTATGATATTATCATAAAAAAGTATATTAAAATATGCTTTGCACAAAAAAATTATTACGTTAATATTTGAAGTAGAAGTGACAAAGATGAAATTTTTAACTTGGAGAAGTATCTTATATTTAAATTATTTATAATATTGTTATTTTCCTATATCTTGCAATACCTATACATAATTTTAATTTACATTTTACATTTCTTATTCACTACAAAAACATTACATTTACTTACAAATATGCATTAATTTTCCAATTACAGAAACCACAAACCCATTATACCATAAAAAAATGATGACAACCAAAATGTACATACCATATTACTCAGATATGACGGTAAGAAATCAATGTAGTGTGACGACTCCACTTTTACACCCGAGGTAACAAATGGTGCAAATGATGATGATAACTCACCCTGGGATATGCAGGGGGATGTTCCTCTTCTTCCTGGTTGAACACCCCCTAGTCACTTTGAGAATGCATGTTAGATCATTTCAATGTTTTTATATATTGTCACACTAAGTGCAGCATTAGGAAATAAGGAATTTATTCATTCAATATTAGTGAAAGACTCATTAAATTTAGTTATACAATGTTTTGCAACATTAAAATAACAAGTTGAGATAATTATTTAAGAAATAAATAAAAATCAAAACACACACATCATATTGCTACATTTTAAACACTCCTTGAAAAGTCTTCAACAGCATACGGATTGAAAAATGGATTGAATTTGAAATAAATTATTCATTCATAAATCCCAATTTGTGCTTTAAATAGAAAGCTGTTTTACCTCAATTATGCTTTTACTTCAGAAAAGTAAAATGTCCAAAACTCAAACGAAATTAGCTTTAACTTGAAAATAAAAGTTAATTTTTTAAAAGAATTACTAAATTGTATCTTTCTTTATTATGATCCAATCAATTTATTCAGAAAAAATTGTATCGAGAAAAAATTGATGTATCTTTTTCCATATAACCAACCACATTATAATTAAGAAGAACATAAAAGTAATTCTGAAGTCAAAATTTCAGAGTTGTTAACAACACAGTTTCTTTAATGATGTTTTTGAAACATTTTCACTCGACGCATTATTTCCATAAATACACATGAATACTAATTATAAACAAATAATAAATAGACGTCACATAATAAAACTAATCAGCTGAATTATTGGCTTCTATTCAAAAATCAAAATCCACACTAAAATCTTTCCCGAGAACAATTTCACCTAGTCTTTTAAGATAAAGCAAAGTCAAAATATTTACTCAGATTTCGAAAAAGATAAAAAATAAATCTGTTGATCAAATCCAGCTCTCTTCACATTAAGTGAGTAATTTCGAAGACGAGGGACTTAGAAGATCTCGTGACACAACAGGTGGAGTGAGGTAAGCCTGTTAAGAAGCGCTGCCCTTGTCCACTGATGAGAAACTGCCATTTCGCCGAAGGCAGAACAACTACCAGACTTGGATTAAAGAGAAAAGAGATGAGGGGGTTTCGAATTTATTAACTTTCCCCTTTGAGAGATGAGGACACCCAATATTTCTTTGCTTGCGATTTGATCCTACCGATGCGTGGGTCGCTGAACTTCGCTTACAACAGTTATCTCGTCTGCTTAATTATATTTCTTGTTTTCGAATTTGTAATTTTGCAAGTTACAAAATCGTTTTCCGAACATTTACCGTACGAAGAATTTTCTCTTGTTTGTGATTTTGAAGAACAAAATTGATTTTATAAGTTTAACTGGTTTTACTCCAACTGAAATATCCCTGGAATGTTGTCTTGTGGTATCTTATTGGCTTATAGCGTCTTCCTCCGCATTTTTCCTTTACCCTGTTGTCATCTTATCAACCGTACTTTTGTTTCAACTTTGATACCTGGAGGAAGAACAGAAATTAAACTCGGTGAACTGTGTTGAATAGGGAATATATTTTAAAGTGTTTTTCCCTAAGGGATTTTTGTTCCACTGCCTGACAGAAAATTAGAAACCAAAAGATTTAAAAAGCAAAATTCAAGTAAATTCTATGCCGTATATAGAGACATAGATGCATTGAAAATACTATATCTGTAAATAATTTTTTTAAAGAAAAATATTTATTAAAATTATATTAAGGTGAAGTTAAAAATATTCCAATAAAACTTTAATTTAAAATTTCAAAATAATTTATTGTTATGCTACTAACAAAGCTAGAAAATTCAAAAGAATAAATTGTACCAAATTTAGATTTTGTATAACTTACTTATTTAAATGAACCCACCCAACATAATCCGCATATCTAACATTTTGTTTTGCTTAATTTTCAAAATTATTTTATGTGACAGAAAATTTTAAAGCCATTTTTATAGAATAGCTGAATATGAAATGTTTATGTCCAAAAAAGATTCTAAAAAAAGTGAGTGAAATAAATATACAAGTATGAAAGTTTTTTTCTAAAAAGCAGCATTTAAATTTTTTATCTTGATTTTGATATAAGAAAAATTACTGAGGACAATTAATTAATTCATAATAACATTGCTATGAAAGATACCAATTTACATTAATATAAAAATATTTTATTATATACTATAAAAAATAAAACAGACAAATGAAAAATTTAAATAAAGAGTTCACAGAATAAAAAAAAAAACTTTGAAATTGACGTAAATCAAAAACGCCCACTAACAAATTGCTGAATTATATTTTCTTTCTTTCAATAGTACATCGTAAATTTCCCAAATTGTGAAAAATAAACTTGTAACTAATGTTAATTATAGTTTATTCTATTTCAAAATCAAAGATGTAATATTTTGATTTTTAAATAATTGTTTTTCTACCATTAAAACTCATATTTAAATAGAAAATCTTAAAAAATCTTTTAAACTACTATTTAGTTTCTATGTGGAATGCTATTTATTAAGTTATTAAAAAATATAATATACTTAAACTTATATCCATGATTATAACAACTGGTATAATTCATTTTCTTTCATTATTACTCTTCTAGAACTAAATAATTCTTCTACAACTTATTTTAATCGTAAATTTTTCAAAATTTAAAATTCTTCCAAAAATCCTTTAACTACTCGCACAATTATATTTTACAATCATATTTCATTTATTATATATATATATATATATATTAATAAAAATCTTCATATTTTTTAGGTTTTATCATTCTTTTAATTTTTTGCTCTTTTGAATATTAACAAAACGTCTAACATAATTTTAAATTCAATTTTTTTCCCCAGAATCTTTAGTAGTCCTTATTAATAATCTCTATTAGTACTTACTTTTCTCCAAAATACAAAATAAAACATTCATAAAAAATTATAAATTTATGTTTAAAAATTATTATTCCTTAATTGCTTTACTTCATAACTATTCTTTAAAAAAAAAAAACAAAAAAAGCTCATATCTGTAAAAATTACATAATTTTGTTATAAATTTTAAATCTTGTTAAATAAAAATTTATATATTTTTTCTAGATATATTGTATTTTATCTGTAACTATAATTTAATTTTTTTATTCTTTATTTATAGTAACGAAAATTAAGAAATCACCAGTGAATGAAACCTGCTTATTATTAAAATTATAAATTTCTTTCTCATATCAGCAAAGACAATCATCTTATATGTTTCACAACATTGCTATTTTGCAATAAATGTTTCATTAGATTATTTCATTTCAATAATTTTATGATAATTATTACGAAAAACATTTAAATTCATCCAAAGTTCCTTTAAAAAAATGATGAAATCTTAAAGCATAAAAGTGTATAAAAAATAATTATTTTGAGTTGAGGGAAAAAATTAATATTGAAAATGAAAAAATATATAAAGACATATTATTAGATCTTTTGCTAAAAGTTTGTTTTTTTTTTTCAAATCCCCAAAACATTTTTTTAATACTAGCATAAATAGATCGAGTATAAAAAAAATATTTATAGCAAGTAAAAATAAAAAGTAAAATGTGAGTTAGAGACATTTTACATTAGTCGTTTATTTAAAAGTTCAAAAGCTCATAAGGAAATCACTCAAAGTAGATATCTACTCTTTACCAGAAAAAAAAAATAACAAATAAATAAAACGAGCTTACACTCTTGGACAAAAAACAAACATATTCTACTAACTTCTTCAAATACTGATTACAAGACAAAAAAAGGACAAAAATTCAACCTTGATTAAGTATCTAATTTTTTTTATGATTGCAATTACAAGTAGATTCTTTAATCTGTTTAAAATCCGACTTCCCAGAAAACTCCCTAAAGGCATAAGGGAGAAATGCACACAAGAACGCTATTCAACTAAAACTGAGAGACTTTTACTTTTGGTTACCGTGGCGCCCTCTATTAGGCAATAATGAAAAGCTTTGAGTTACAATTCGTTTGTAATAGAATGCTTTGATAAATGAGAAAAAAAGAAAAACCAGCTACTTTGCTTTTTGTTTTCCATGATGTGAGACATGATTCCTTCTTTTTGAATATTTTCTTTTAATTTTTCTAATAAAACAAACTATTTTACATTGCACGAATTAAACTGTAAATATTCTTTTAAATTAAAATTACAAAGAATCGTTATTTAAAACTAAATTGATAAAATAAACATCATTAAAAATATGATTTTCATTAATTTTGTCTCTTTACGGTATGAAATTTTAGATCATGTATAATAAAAATTTATTTTTAAAGTGGAACAATAAAAAAAAGTTGTGACTTAAAGTAGTCTTAATAATTATATTATAGAAAATCAAATTTTATAATAAATGCTATTACTTAATTAAGAAGTATTATTGAGTACTAATGAATATTAATGTAGAATCAACATTGTGATTATTTTAAAATGTTATAATTTAGGTATTCAAACGCATATGATTTCTTAAAAAATAATGTGACTTTAAGGCTCGATGAGTGAGAGATTTCTCTAACTCATTTACAATTTTAAATAAATCGTTTTTGGTATATAATTGAGGGAGAATTTGATTTCTATTAAATGAATTTATTTTTGATACTGTCTAAATGAATTTCAATCTTTTAAACTTAATAAGTTTTATTAATAAACAAATAGAAATTCATTCCATTCCATTTTACTGGAAATCCACTCGATGTTTTTAAGAGAGTATATGTGAATATTTCTTTTATTTTATTTACAAATTCTATTCCAATAAATATTTAATTTTTATATAAAATTTGAAAAACAGAAAAATCCTGTTTTGAAAAACTAAATCTTGAGTTAATCAGATAAGATACTTTTAAATCATATAAAAAAGTCAAGAATGGAAATTTTTTTATACGAGAGCTGATTTTAAAGAGATGTATTATTTGATTTATATTTCAAAGCATTAGAGTTACAACGCATCAAGAAACGAACTGAAATATCATCAGTAAAGGTAATAATGATTGATTGAAGGTTTTAAACTAAAATCCAGAGTCTTATCATATGATTGTAAGAGCGAATGGTGGAAAACAAAGAAAATTGGCGTAGTAAATTGATAATTGAAATGATTTACATTTGGCACATAAATTTCTAGATTGTCTGTTTATTCATTTTTAGTTTTACTTATCCATTTATTTTCACATAAAAACTTTTTGCTTTAAGTCAACTTTCAGCGCATTTGATTCTTTCCTTTTATTTTTGCAGTTGGTGATTTTAATATATAGAATTTTCCAAGAAGTGTATCATTATAGAAAATAATTATGTCATAAATTCAATATGAATTAGTATGAATAATAGTACAAATTATCAAAATTGCAGTTTTAAGTAATATTTTTCTTAATAATTACATAAAAAAATTAAATTTTTAATATAAATCTATTCCTTGAATTAATACTTGAATATTTGAATAATGGTTTTTGAAGGAAATGGGCTTGATTAAATTATTTGTTTTCCGATAATTATATTCCTCAATAAATCATTACTGGTTTAAATAGTTTTGAGATGACAAAAGGTATCTTCGGAACATATTTTAAAATATATCTATGTATATGGTGGCATAACAGGCTATGAAAAAATATAAATTATTATTGCAAGCAATTCACTTTTATGGGTTTAAAAAAAATAAATTCTCAAGTCTAGCATATTAAAAAAATGTATGCACACTACATGAGAAGAAGAGCTACTCAAATTAGTTCAGCCTAATATGTGATATGATGGGCCTAGTTTATGATATGAGGGATGTAGCTGTCGGATGAATGTATCATAGGACTTTCGATTCGTCTATATACGGATCTGTCGGAAGACAGATGCACAAGATATTTATCTTCTCTGATCACTTACATTACAATTATACATTCCCCCTACATTGGATAATTTACTTGAGAAGGGGGGTGTAACACGTTATATGTCAAGAGTTGGTGGATTCCTTTTCTGATTTTATGATTGATGACTGTAGAATCCCTTTTTTCTGATTTTAGATACTTTCATTGGAACTTTCAATTCCCAAATATAATATTGTTGAACATTTGTAGGATTCTTTGTAATATGCCATTTAAGAAAGATCTCCACAGTTTCACAATTTTAGGGAATGTCTTTTTCGAGTCATAGTTGAAATTGCTTCTAGGACATCTTCAAACATTAGTCGAGTGGTCGAGTGTATGCCAGATCAAGTAGTGGTACATCTGCATGATTAGGGGAACTTAAACACGATATTAGGTAAGACTGCCAGTTTTTCTGGCATGATAAATATATATCAAACTTTACCATAAACTTCAAGTATAGTTTAACAATATTTTAAACACAAATTAGCTTTTAGAAACAGAAGGCATTGATTGTGAAGGTAACAATGAACTAAGATTTTTTAAATTTTCAAAATGAGGAAATTTTATATAGCACTGATGAAATATAGTCTGGCATCCATTGTTATTTGCAATATGTCACTAAACATTAAACGAATTATGCAATTCACATACACCCTTTTTATCTTTTATAGTTTTGAGTTATCACTCAATTTGAAAACATTGTAAATCATACCTTGCTTTAATTTTTCCAACATTTATTATCTCAATATCAAATTTACTGTGTTTTAGAAACCTTTAAGCTTTAATCTACTAAATATGCAACAAGCGAAAATATTTTACTTAAATTCCATGGTATAAAATGGTATTTATCATACAATAGTAAAGTGAAAATTCAATCTGTCTGCGATAAATGAGGATTAACAAATAATGTTATTGTATTAAAATACGTATTGAAATAATATTGTATATTATATTCAATGTCTCAAATATTAATTGAGATAAGAATGCCTTTTTTGTATAATAATACAGTAATCATTATAACTATTTAGGAAGTAATTTGTTAGTAAATTAATTTATGCAACTTTTCATTTTGAATCCGTTTCGAAAAGCTTGATCCACTTTTATAAATATTCGCACCAATAAGTTGAGTTTTACAAAACTTACATACGTGTGCTAATTTAATTTTATTGTAAGAAAATGCTGCCTACTGTGTACTTAATTCAACAGATTAAAATTCTACATTATAATCAAACAAAATGATGGGTTTGTAATCTTTTACTAATTGATTAGACGAATAGCTAAACTTTTAAACATATTGCTTAGTAATGGGAATAAAGACTTAGAAATACTTATGTCATCAAAGATGACATCCCGACGAAGAAAGAATACAATAAAATGACTAAAGTTCAGAAATGCAAACTTATTAATTTTGATTCGACCTTAAAAATCTCCAATATCAAAATCAAAATAAAATAGTATAACTGTAGTATAAAATAGTATCAAAATAAAATAGTATACTGAAGAACTTAGGTGATTTGTTTACAGAAAGACATTGTAACTTTGAATTTGAAAAAAATCATAAAAAATTGAAATTCACATTAGAAATTCTGTCCATAATTGACTGGCATCGAGAGGAATTCAGAGAGGAATTTTTTTTTAATCTGAATGGTTCAAATAGCTGGCAATATTATTGGAACAGTCTGCTTAAAGATGAAGATATATTCTCAAAAAAACAAATGCATGACATTTCTTTATGTATTTCGCATTCGGATGTGCAGTAAAATTGGTCAAGAACTTGTAAAAAACAATTTTTAACCAGGCTATCGACAATTGCTTGAATATTATTGTCTTAGATAACTATATCGCAGAGGTCCGTTTTTCATGTTACAAAGAATAATACTTCTATACATACTTCAAATTCTCCTTTTGAATGTTTTTTTTTACTAATTATGCATATAGTACCAATTATCCATAATACAGCTTTGACCTGAATCTCATAGAAAATATGTGCAACATGGCTTCAATAGTCACTTTTGAATGTGGAAAGCAATACAACTGTGCTGCTGACTTAAAAAGGCAATTTTCTCCAAATGGGGAAAACTTGGAATAAACTATTCGCAAAAGTGTTTGAAAATCATAACAGATAAGATTTATGGGATAATTTTGAAAATAATTTAGATTTTTTTATTAATTAAATGTTATTTTAACGCATAATTCAGTATAATTTTTTCAAAGAGCTCTTTTATCAATTTTAGTTTTTGAATAAATTTTATCATTTATAGATCATATACTCAGAATATGATCTAATGTACTTTTTGAAGTTGTATTGTATATGAAACAAAATCTTGAAAGACAAAATTTGAATAGAAAATGATAAAGGTAAACAATTGAAATTCACATGGGAAGTGATGTCACAGAAAGAAAACCATCGAGTGAAATTCAGTGATGAAAGAAAAAAAAAATTTCAATCGGGGTAATGAATTCAATCATATGGCTTCATCATTCTTATAATAACATTCAGTCATTCATATAATTTGCGATTCAATCATTCTTTTAAATTCTATATAAACTGCAAAATTTGAAGAAGTTATTATACAGACAAATCTAAAAATCCTTCATTACCTATTAAATCTATTTTATTTTCAAATTAAACTAACGAAATGGAGAAACAAAGCACTCCTTAATTTTGAAAATACTTTAATATTTCTTATTATTATGATTTTGAGTGTTATTAGACATATTTTTCGAAAATTTCTTTTTAATGGATATATTAGATCTTTTATAAAATTCCTCTTTTAAGTAAAAAAACAATTTTTAGATCTATAAATTTGGAGTCAAATAATACTTGTTTTCACAGATGATAACAATTTTACACTAAACAAAAGATTCAGTGATAAGCACATAAATGTGATGAATGTGAAACTTGACTATTTAAAGGACATATTTTCACTTTTTCTCTATTGTTAACTATAATATAAAACGTATCAAAAGTTATTTAAAACAGGAAACGTATAAGCTCCTGTATACTTCCTATTTTAAATAAAATGGATACGATGTATTATTCTTATGTATTTTACTCTTTCTATAACAAATCTTAAGTCAATATTTTATAAACAAGAATTTTGAAGTTTCAAATGATGAATCACAAAATATTTGAAAGAAAGAGTGCATTATTAAACTAGTTGTAATTTATCTCTAATTTTAGACAGTCAAAAGCTAACTATTTTTCTTGAACATGCTCTGAGCACCAATAAAAGGTATTTAGTTGTAGAAAAATGAATGGATTCAATAGTAAAAAAAATTCATTTTTTACATAAATTGAACGTTTACAAATACACCTGGTAGAAAATAATTAAAACAAAAATATAAAATCATGTGTATATGCAAGGTAAAATAATTTAATTAAAAATTTAGAATAGGAATTTCTCATTCTTAATCCAATAAAAGGAAATTTTGTATAAAGATTAAATCATATGCTTTTTATTCAATTATTTTTCATATTTTCTTAAATAGCTAAGTAATTGAAACAAATATTTTATTTATATAATAGATATTTATATAAATTCACGAAATCTCAGTTTCAAGTATTCCAAACCCCTATTTCTTACTCTAAGTGTTTTTTTATATTTTATCATAAAATTTACATTTATTGTAGAAATCCAAGAAATGTATTTAAATTAATTAAAATTTGTTAAATATAAAATTTTTTAGTTCAATAAATTGATAAAAAATTGTCAATTTAAAGAAGTAAAATTTACACAAGGTTCATCATTCTTGACCATAAACATATCAATTTATTTGATTCAGTTAAATATTTGAAAGAATCTTTTTTATGCAAATGAAAAAGTGAATTGTTGTTCTTATTTCTCTATTTCTCTGTTAACTTTCTAAATGAATTCCAAAAAATATTAAAAATGTTATTTAATGATATATATTTTTAATGAATTGTAATAATCATTATAGAAAATAAGTTAAGCTTTAAATAATTATCATATTTTAATAAAAATTTTTATATTTATTAATCTTAGAGCTGTTTAACTACATTTTGTATGGACTTTCGAGTTAACTAAATGAAGTTTTTTATTATTACATTTGAACTTAAAGAGAAAAAGCACAATAGTTAAAGAGTGCAATATGTTTGGGTATGAATAAAGAGAAATCCAGTTGCAATAAATTATATTTGCTTAATATTAAGTTTTAAAATAATTAAAGATTATTAAAACAATAAGTATTATTAAATCAGGCAGGTTTAATATTAATATTTTGTAGTAATATGTGGAAGTTATTCAATTTTACAATATATAATACTGTATGAGAACTAGGACATTTTAAAAATGGATATGTAACTTTGACATTATATATCTTAATTTACTTAAAAAGCCATGGATATGGTAATTTGCTCTTACTTAAATATTCTCATATAGTAATTTTCTTTTTGTAATTAAAAAGTTAATTTGAATGAATTAAACAGATTCAAATTCCTTCAAAGAATTTAGCTTACAGGATTTATTAAAATATTTTGCATAAAATTTAATTTGAATGATAACTAAATTTTAACTAATATTGATTAACAATTAATAATTATATCACCATTTAATATAATATGCTAGTTGTAAGATATAGGTAATACTTTGATTTTTTTTTATATTTAAGTTTTTCGCAAAACTTAATTTAGATACAGTTGTCACAAGTAATTTATTATTTTTTATTGCAGTAATAAATCATTAAAAGTAATAACTGATCAAATATAATTACTTAAAATATTTTATTGGTTTTATTTAGGATTAATGGCGTCTATGAGTGGTATTATGATGGGTAAATTGTTTCTTTCCATAAATCCAGCCCCCATCGTATGCCTCTTGGTGATTTTTTTTCCCAAAGTAAGCACCGCTAACAGGATCTTGCTGCTTACTCTGTTATTTGCACCTTATTCTCACTTTGCCACATCTGGACTTTTGCATGAGGAAGCTTTAATTCACTAAGTGACATCTGTGCCCTGATCCCATAAAAAAAGAGGGGATTTAGAGGCCTGAATGAGGATCAAATGAGCAATCCAATTGACCAATTGGGGAGGGAATCCCCGCTATGCACACATGAACATTCATCGACAATCTGAGAAAATTTTTCTTAAAGATAATTTAGGATACTAACCATAAAAACTATAAAAAGGTTTTAAACTTCTTTAGTTTGAAATCAAAGAATAAAATTAAAAGTGCCAAAGTGATATTAGTAAAATGTGTATTGCTTAATACAAATCACATATTTATTGTATTAACTTGTTCACAAGTTTAAAACAAATTTCCTGGTAAAATGTATGAAAGATTTTTTTTTTTTTAATTTTTTACATTAATCACAAACTTTGACTAATAGCTCCAAAACCTATCTTATATTAATTCATACCCCGAAATTACTTTAAAATTTCATGTTTTTCTTTGAGGGTGAAAGGATGGAATTGTATATCTATGTTACCCAATTGCTGAGCCACTGTGTTATTGGAAAGGATAAAAAATATATACGAGTATTACACTCAATTTTCTTAATGATTTTCAACATCTTTAGATTGACTTTTCCCTTGAAATTGTACACATTATCCACGAGGTTTTTAAAGTGTTAAAAAGGAAATTTGCTGAAATTTTGAAAAATGTTTACTATCTCAAAAAATTAAATTTTATAGTCTTTAATCAATATTTTTTATTAAGAAAACTAAAAATAATTCTAGTAAAGCATTCGTTTTCCTTCTGTCTAGGTAAAATTAATATCCCACTAAAATAATACAAATTAAATATTTTTCTGTATATACCATTCTATGAGGTAATCTTCCATGTAATATACATATTTTTTTCTAAAGGATAAACTAGCTTGTTTAAATTACATTTAAGGAAAATTAACATTTTAATTTATTTTTTTTATTAAAAAATATATTGATTTAATATATTTAAGACAGAGAAAAAAATCAGAAATTTCAATCAGGTTATTTTCAATAATTTTAAAAAATATTATTGGTTTCATATTATTTTTCATTAGTGTTTCTTAGAAATGTTAAACGATTTTTGCAACAGCATTAAGGTATCTTATGTAGCTTTCCTTTCAGTGACATCTAAATTTATAATTATATTAAACTTTTTTCTCTTGGTTAGTGGAAAAAAATGTTTTAACATGAAAACCACCTACATTAAAATACTTGTAAAATTTAAAATTTTAACTTGAAATTTGTTGTTTCTTTGTACATTCGAGAATAGTACATAGAGTATATTTGAGCATTATTACATGCTGTGACAAACAATAGAATAATCTATTATATCGATTATTCAAAGTAAAAGAAAGAGTTTTCTTAATACTGATAATTATATCATTCAATACCTATAACAACGATTAGCAAAAGTACAAATTAAAGATTGATGAGTTTTACATATTGTTAGTGTCTATAATATACAACAAATAATAACATTTGGATCATGGCCTTGGTTTTATCATTGAATGTGTTACAATGTAAATATTAAAACTGACTTCAGCTCAAAATTAAATAAGCTGCGATATTTAAATAAATGACATGCTAGTAAAGTTATTTTCATATCAGAAAGGACTTCAAATCATAAATTTACAATCTTTTTTAATGTTTCTTTTTCCTCTATTTTCTTTTTGTTAAAACAATCACATTTGGATTTATCTGTAAGAGGAATTACCAGGAACACCATTTAAATGATTACAACCAACCCATTACGGTTATTGCTGCAATTGCACACTGCATCTTCTGAAATCGAAATTATGACTTGGACTATCTAATTGCTCTTCAATTTCGGCACCAAGACACGATGCTTGTAAGAGGGGGTTAAATCCACTGTCTAACCGCGACATATCTAAAAGAGTGAATGAGAGAGAGATGTAGCGGATAGATAACGGGAGTTGTAGCGCAATAATAACGCCCCATATCTCTCGTGGGCCGAGGTCAGGACCGCCACCAAACGACGCCCCTGTTCCTCATTTAACCGCGAGCCTTGATTAGATTTCAAATTTTATGCACGCGCAAACCCAAAATTGCGGTTCCCTACAAAATTAATCTAGGTTCGAGCGGGATAATTTAATTGTCGGCTAGAACAGGGATAACTGACTGTGGGGAAAGGGAAGTCGGACCCGAGGGAGGTCCTGATGAGGGGCAGCAACCCCCTCTGCCCTCCTTTCGCTTCTCTTTCATGCGTGACGTGTATAGCAAATTCACACCCGATACGATAACTCGTAAACTAACTAGTGTCAGGGAGTGAGGGCGCGATGCATTGGATTTGATCCCAGCTCCTGTTTTGAAATCGGGATGAAAAAAATTATCTTTTTTTTCCCCGAAGCTGTCGAGTGATCTTTTCTTTATTTTATTTCACTTAAGTTGCTTTTGTACGTTGCTCATGCTGGCTCATTTGATCTTATTAAGACGAACGTTTCTTACGGTGTTTGTTCATCGAAATATTTCGAATTCTTATTGTGAGTTTGTTTTGATTCATATGACGTACAGAACTGAGAAATTATGAGTGGAGTTGCATTTAAAACTTCAAATATGGTGCAATATGTAAGAATGTTTTCTTGTAATCGATATTTATTGAAGCCATCATTCTATTGTACATTTAGAATTTCTAAAATAGTCATCTACATATTTCAATAAAATTCAATAAAATAATTTAATAAAATGCATTTTCAATTTTATTGAACGTTTAAATTATATATATAGATGAAGTTATCACTTTCTTCAAGTTTCTGAATTTTTAAAGTGGACCCATTTACATATCTTATTAAAATGTACAATTCTATAAAAAAGTTTAATAAAACTCATTTTCAAACTTATAAAAGGTTAAAAAAATTAAATACATACACAAAGCCTATTATGTTAAACTATTGGTTAGCTAATAACATTAATTCTTTCATTTAAGTAATTATTATTAATTTTTTTTTGGTATTATTAGTTTGGTAATCTCTATTTAAAGGCAAAATTCTAATTTTTTTGAAATCTAATAGAGTGTAATTTAAACGCATGGAAATAATTTTAACCAAATTTTAAAAAGAAAGTTAATGACAGAAATGAATAAAAGAATTTCAAAGGAATTATTTTTAAGGTCATTAATACTATATTTATAATTTAATACCTATTTATTTTTAATAGAATGCACATACCTTTTTGCTCTATTATAGCGTATTTCCTTTTCGAATTAAAAGGGAAACATAAAATATGTTTATGCTTTTGATAAATGAAACTAAACTAAAATTACGTAGCTTTTCTAAAAATAATAAATATTTACTTCAAAAAATCATTCGCTATGTAAAAATTGAAGTATAAGATAACTTGAGAAGAAATTTGTAAAACCTAATAATATTCGACCCTTATCAAAAAATTATTTGATTGTAATGAATTAATTTGTACTTTGTAAGAGTTTCATACTTTAAAAATTAATATTATTGAAAACTCTTAAAAAAAATTTGTCAATGCTAAATATTTTCAAGTGTACATATGTTTTCAGTTTTTTCTCATCTTATTAAATCTGCAAGGGAAAAAAAAAAAAAAAAAAAAAAAAAAAAAAAAAAAAAAGACTATCATTAAGCGAAGGAGAAAATAGCTTCAAAAAATTTTTAAATTATTAATTTTGAATTAAAGCAAAATTTCATAATAGAAACGATATCTATTATCGTTTTGTATTCATTTAGTTTTGCAGCATTGTTGTATGTGAAAAAAATAGCTGCAATATGTGTGTGTAATTAAAAATATTGAATAAATTACTAGCAAAATACACTCACGCACGCACACACATATACATACATTATATATATAGCCATTTTCGATTGCTTGAAATTGACTTTAAAATACTTTGAATAATGGAGGAAAAACATTATTTTGTCATTCTTATAATAGTTATGATTTAAAAACTAATTTTAATAACTAAAACTGGAACTTCATAACTGAAAACCCCACTGTTATAAAATGCATGGATAGCACAAAATTACAATATAAATAAATATTATTTTGTAATGATTTATTTTTTGCGACTATACCGAAAGAGGCCATTGTGCCTGAGAGGAGAGAATAGTTGTAAACGTAAATATTATTTTTAACTCTTCATCTAATTTGCATTGTTTAGATTTTCTTAAGTAATAATTTTTCATATAAATATAACCAGCCTTTGAATACCTTCTTCTAAATAGATATTTATTAAATCAGGAATGCAAGAGGAGAAAAATTTGTCTAATAATATAAGCACAATATTCATAAATTTAAATACTTTGATTTTTTCATGTTTTTATTTTATTTATTTATTGTTATTATTATTATTTTTTTATTTTAAATTTTTTTCCGAAATTAGCAACTTTATATTCAAAAATGTTTGTTGTCAATGTCTTAATGCAATATCAAAAATGTTAAACCAGCCAAAAATATTTAAAAAATTTATTTTAATGCAAACAATTTTTAATCTGTTGAATTTTTAATTGTTGTAAATCATTTATATGAATTTAAAATTTTTAACAATTTATTTTTAATTATATAATCACTAAAACAGATATTATTCATTTTTTTAAGATTTTTTGTAAGAACTCGAAGCTTAAGGTGCTTAAGTTGAAAATTAGTTATATATTTTAATGGAACTTTGACATCAGGCTCAAACTAAATATTGAAAATATTATAGCTTTTCATGTATCCTAAACGTAACAGTAAAATATATGATAGCAGGAAACACTTTGCACGTACTTATTTGTATAGGCAATTTTATTCAAAAGGCATTTGACTTGAAAAATATTTCTGGAATTAATAAAACTTAAAATCCAACGAATAGTTTCATGTGATATATTTTTAGTGGCTTGCTTTCGAATCAGCCATGTACCACATAACAAATCATTTTCAAAGCTGGCGATTAATTTTACCAACGATTCGCACACGTTTACCATAGAACAACACACTAAACTCGGAGAGACAATAAAACCTTTCGCCTTAGGCCTAACGCTTGTTCAAACTACTGTTTCTTGACGTTTTGGCAAAAGGAGGAAGAATTACTTTGGTTACTTTGAGCAAAAACAATACCACTCTTTCTATAAGCTATAGGCGTTTTGGCGCGCAGCCTCCCTTTTTTATTACATTGTGGAATCTTTTATTTTTCGAGAACAGAATTTTAAATTTTCCTTGGGAAAAAAGATAAAAATATTCAGAGAATAGTAGTAGAGAATGTAAAAGGAGTGCGAATAAAAAGATATGCAAATAGAATCAAGAATGGAAATTTCTCAGCTGCGATTTTCTGAGTGATTCGACTTTCATACAAGTATATGATGTCGTTCTACCCCAATTTTATTGGGAAAGATCTATTTTTTCAAAGATTTTGTTTATTTCAATTTTTTTATTTCTGTCTTCAAACTGAATGCAAGCATTATGTTGTTCGTTCAGTTGAGAAAGAGAACGCTACTTTTCGAGAATTGTCTAGCAACAAGATGTCTCTACTTAAAGAATGAATCATAAGATTGTGATTTAAGAAATCAAAAAATTTCAAATGCCAATGCCTATTTAAAAAATAAAAATGGAGCCTCGAAAGGATGGACAAACAATGCTCTTTCACATAGTAATAGTTATCTTACAGACATCTTTGATTTACAACTAATATAATAGAGTTCATGCGATTAAAGGAAACATTAGTTTTAGCCAATTACATCACTATGCAAGGGTACTAAATTGAAAAAATTAACTTATAACAACTTAGTAGAAAAACTATAGACCCGATTGAAAAGTTAGACACAATTATCATAAACATTCACATATATATGTACATATGAATATATATTTATACATATGTGTGTATGTGTATAAATATGTGTCAATATCTATATATCACGCATATTTATGTATTGTACGTTTATAAATATATATATATAAATATGTGGGAATTCATAAATACATGTGAATGTATATATGAGATATGATACAATATTTTCATCAACACAGTAATACTTTTTGCGAATATTGTTCATTATAATATCAGAAATAATATTAACTTAAGTTTTTAAAAATTAAACAATGCATAAAACATAATAATAACAAATGCATTAAAAAAATATTAAAGAGGGTAATTTAAACAATTTTAACTACGAGTGTATCTTACTGATACTGAACTGAAATGTAATACTATGCAGGTATGGTTTCTGAGATTTTTAATACTACATTTCTTCTTCACAACGTTCTTCTACATTTCTAAAATAATCTTACAGAAATAGTAACCTCTAAAAAACGCTATGAAAATGTGAAATTTGATAGTGTAAATTTCCAATTTTCTAAAATATTTTAAGTACCATAAATGTATAAAATAGATTTCAAACAGCATTTATAGCTATATATTTTATAATACATACTCTAAATGCCAATGAATTACTCGTATAAATAAATGTACTAAAAACTGCATATATTTCAAAAAAAACTTAACACACTATTTAACTGCAAATGTCTTATACAAATTAGCTCATTAGAATGCCAATAAAATGAGTAATAGGAATGTAAAATATTTTTAAAGTTTTTGATGAAAAACTTGCCAGTTGTATTTTAAAAACTGTCTTTGCTTTTTTATTTTTTTAAAAATGGTGTACTTGTTGTTGCTCTGTATCGCATTGGTGGAGGAAAGCTTACACCAACTCCAACTGACTCGTCATGTGAGAGCACTTACCAATAGTTAAGGGTAACATGCAGCTTCACTTAAACAAAGAACAACGAGGGCTGAAGGCAAAGGTATCATTTCACATGGAGGACATTGCAATCATGACATATTTAATATATCCCAGCCGCTATCAGTGAACATGAGGATATTCGGTTGGATAGGTATTCGAACTCACTACCTTTCGATAACAATTACGAACTCCCTAATCAACCAGGTTACCACAGCCTTATAATTTTTGTATTGAAAGAATTTCAATATGAAATTTAAAAACAAATACATGAGTAATTTATTATGCTGTCATACTAGACTATAACTAGATGTTTGACAAAATTTTCATATTTTTTAAAATATATCACAGTAACTTTTAAAGTGAAATTACATATTTTGTTTTAAATCTGATACATCATTACACATTTCATATGAAAAATTGTAGAATGCATTGTTGATAAAAAAACATTTATTATTCTGCCAAAAAATTAACTTTTTTAAAATAAATAATTGCTTGTACAAAGAATTTTATTTTTTAAACTAATTTTTAAAATAATCACAATATGTAAATAAAAAGGACTTTGATAAAACAAGATTTACTTCAATTTTAAATTTTATGCTCATAAAAGTAATCATTAAATTCAATTTCTTTCTGAAGCATTAAAATACTAACCTTATCATACTACAAAGTTAAAGAGAAAAATCTTTTAAAAAATATTTACATGAGTTGAAACTGCATTCTACGAATGAATATTAATAGTATTCCTTTAAATTGCTATTTTTTTATATGTATTATTCAGTGCGATGCTATTTTCAAAAAATTACAGAAGAAATTTCAAATGAGAGAGTAAAATTTTCTCATAAATAAAAATTTTCCTTTCTCTCTTTTAAGTGAATGAAGGAGAAAATAGTAAATGACGTACGATACAAAAAATGAAAGAAAGAAAACAGAAATAATGAACAAAATTCTTTCTCTCTGACTCGAGAGAGAACGAGAGAGAAAAAAAGCGCTAAAGTAGCAACTTATCAACCGAAGCGATACCAAATAGTCTTGCCGATGGAACTTCCAATTCTCTGTAGTAATTTGTGCGGAGTAAGAAAAATCATGCAAGACAGCGTGGCAAAAAGGTTTTATTTTCTGAAAGTAACGTTCCTTCTTAGTTCCTCTACCAATCTTCATCGGCCAAGGCTGAGCACGTGATTAAAGGCCCCTCTATTGGTCGCATGAGCCGACCAAAGCCGTCTCTATCCCTCTCCCTGGCACTTCAGGCTTTGGTGACTCCCCTACACCCCATTTCTGTACCCTTCCTTCAGAAGCCCTTGGGCAAAATTCACTCCTCCCTGAATACCACCCCCACAATCCTACCATCGTGTAGAATGGATGTATTGATTTCAGTCTTCGAGATACCAAGATTCCAAACATGTCGCTTCTCTTAGTTCCAACCACCCCTCATCACGACCCTCCAAACTTTCCATTCAAGGGTACGCGCCTTAGACACTCTTAAAACAATGACATTTTTTAGTGTCCTTTATCCGGCCCTCCCTGACTGTTTTATGTGCTCAATATCTTTTATACCCCCCCCCCGTCACCAGAATCTCCTCACATGCAATAGAGGGGTAGCGCCTTGGTATAGATTTGCGGAAGCCAGTTCCTGGTAAAATATATATACTGCGATGAAAGCTCTTACACAAACATTCCAAGCCATATGAAAGTCCCATATTATACCAAAATCGCGTTCACACCGTTAAAATTTTGAAGTTTGGGTGAATAGATAGGGAACTCATTGGGCTCCTATTGTTATTGTTGTACAAAAGTGCTTACCTCAATAGAAACCATTGACTAGAATGAACTTGTATTCATTTAATGTTAAAATCAAAAACTACTTTTAATGTACATTTTCTGTACAATTGAAAATTTATGTGTATGAGAATGAAGAAACTAAATTTTAAGAGATTTAGGGTTTTTGTCCCCGTTGGATGCAATGATATTAAATAAATTTTTTTTTTTTTTGTAAATGAAATGCACATAGATTATTTATAAAAATAAAATTCAAATTTTTTTGTTTGGGTAAATTGTGCTAAAATTAATTCTTTAGTTCCTTTTCATAAAACAATAGCTAAGTTAATTTTCCAAATTTAGATATTAATTAATAATTTTTATCTATGTTTATAGTAAAAATATAATTTAAAGATGAAAACTGAATAAAAAAACATGTGTTATTAATTTTTCATTTATTAAGCTGAATTATTATAAAAGGAAATGATTTTAGATTAATGCGTCCTAAACAATAGGTGGTGCCGAACGTCATAGGCAAAAATAGTTAATTTCATTTCATATTGTGAATAATGATCGCATAATTTTCAATTTAAAAATGAATAATATAAATAACAATACATGAAAATGTGAAGTAAATAATTTATATTCATATTAAAAATATGTACTATTTTACATAAATATTGTGAAGTAAATAAAACATTTTAAAGAATTTCATTGATTATAGTTACTATTTCTATCTTAAAATGGAATCTGGTTCATAAATGTGATTTTCTAACTAATTTATGTTATTTGCAAAGAACTGTATGTCCCCTTATTAAGAAGTTTCTATTTTAGGTATTAATTTATAAAGCAAGTAAAATTGAGAAATGAATATTTTAGAAAAATAATAAAAAATAAAGTGTAATTTTCCTTCAAAAATTTGTTTTACCGACCTATATTATATTCAAAATTTTTATATTTATTATTGAAGTGTGCATTTCATAATAACTATTTCTTACATTTACTACCTTTAATTGTAAACTCTAAGTAAAATAAACACTTTCAAATGCTATATATTAATGATAATACATTTTTACATATTTGCCTTAAAGTAATGCATGTGTCAATTTAAAATGCTTTGAATTAATTTCGGACACTTAAGAATCTTGTATAAATATTGATAATGTTAGATGGATTTATGATGAGAAAACAATTTTGTTAATGAAAAATGTTATTTAATCATAAAGCTAATTTATCATATTAAATATGCTGGAGTAAAAAAAATAAATAAAAAAAGGAATTTAAAAAATTAAAATGATTTCATGAAAAATTATTTCTTTGCAATTGTTCATTTTAATTACACTTGTAAATATCAACTTACTAATTAATATGTTTTTTTATGATTTAGGTAAAAAAAAACATTCATTATGTTTTTCTTTTGAAGAATTATATTTGAAAATCCAAAAATTCTTTTTTATATAAAACAATTTTAAATTCTTGGTAATTTTTAATTTTTTCCAGTTTTATGATGACCTTATAGTGGCAATTTTAATTTCAGTTTTAAATTTCAGATATTTGTTCCATAATAAGCAAGTATCACATTATTTTATTCTAATTTGTAAAAGAACGTGCCAGTTGCATGATTCTCATTGTTTGATGCTGTCTGCCATTTTCAGTAACATCTGTGCACATGGGGGAAACATCTCATGAGATCCATCTGTTAAAGTCTGGTTAGATATTCAAGTATATCTATTAATTCTATATCACGTCCATAAGACAAGTTGCGAGGCATTTGTCAAAACAAAGGGGCGGAACATATTACAGGCCCCAGGGGTTAAGTTTACGCTGCAAAAGTGCCATGAATATCTAATACATAATAGAAACATCACAAATTTCTTTTTGAAAATATTAAACACTATAGAAAAATTCCCTTTTGTTATGAATTTCAAGTGATATGAGTTCTCAAATTATTTATTCAATCCATGATTTTGGACTCATTCGTTATTATTTAACATTTAATTATAATTAAATTTTTAATTAATTTCCAAATTATACTTTTTTTTCTTTTAAAATATATAATATATATTAAGTTTTTAGACCTATAGTTTTCAATTAAAAAGTTATTACAGGTGAAATCATAAAAGAAAATTTTTTGAAAATGCTTTTAATACAATTAAAATTAATGCACTTTAAAATAATTATAAATGAGCATATTCCTGCCAATAAATCGTCGTTTTATTCTTGCTCAGTAGGAAATGTGCTAAAAGTAAATTATTAATTCATTATTACGGAAAGAAAACCGGGAATAAAATTTTCTTAACTTTTGCAATTTAAAAAAAAGGAGAACGCTTACATTATAGTTAATTCTCAAAACATTCCTAATTGGATTATTACTGTAAATTTGATCTCAATAGAACAAAGCATCATTGTGGTAATTATACTATATTCACCAAAAAAAAAGGTATGAAAATGTATCTAAATGACTTTAAAAATTAATAGTTAAAATTAATTATTTTTCTATAAAAAGTAAGATGTACGCGTTATTTTCCGATTTATTGTTTTTCTAACTTCGTTGATATAACCACTTAATTATAATAGAAGAAAAATATACTTTTAATAAAAATATTTAATCTCTCACTAAAACTATGCAACAATGATTTAGATTCAAAATATTTTCTAAAATGACATTATAAAAAATATAACAGCAAATGTTTTAATACAGAACATATTTTAAAAAAAAGAAATATGTATATATATATATATATATATATATTTCTATACTTTAAAAAACAATAATATACTGATAAAACATCAAGTATGAATATCGTATTTAGTAAATTCTAATTTGTATTTTCGAATTAACATTCTACTTATTTTTAGTATGACATTGATAAAAGGGCATAAAATAAATTTTTTAAAACTGAATCACAAATTTCAATCCTGAGTAAGAAGTAAAATTAAGAAACTTCTTACCCAGATGCTTGTATTAATTTAATTTAGAATCCCCCCCCCCACAAATATTAGTTTGGGGAAAAAGAAATCCATTACTTTCACGTGAACTTTAATGTAACTTCTTTTTGATTCACTTTGTAAAAAGGTTTAAAACAGTTTTCATTTAGATTTTTAAGTCTTGCGCGTTACTACTGCTGACTTGCGGTCAACTTCGATCATTTTTGATATTTTATAGACATTTTCGTCGATGCTGTATCCACATGCGAGGTGCATCTCTAACATCAAAAATACCCGAATGGAATCGACGAAACCAAAATTGTGCGTAACTGGTTGTTACAGTCATATATAGGACGATAAACACCATCCACAATTTTAGCCACCTGGTTAGCATTTTCGCCATTATAAAAGAAAAACGAAAATGTATCGAATTTTCTGTTTGTTATCTTTCATTTTTAAAACCTTGTACTCGTAACTGAATTAATCAAACAAAACACGCAAGAGGATATTTTAGTGTCAAATGTCAGATTTCCAACGAGCATAATTCTGAAATTATTTGATATATACCTCACGAGATATCGATCACTACAGACGTCTACCGAAAAAATAATGGATTTCTTTTTCCCCAAACTAATATATTACATAAACTCATGTTGCTCTAAATCAAATAAATAGTATCATGATCACTTTTATAAAAATTTATAATGCAACAAAAAATAACTATTCTTACAATCTTAAAAAAAGCCCATCTAGAAGATAAATAAATTCTATTTATTCTAATAAATTTGATTGAAATTTAAATTTTTGCTAGTTGGGAAATACAGTTTTAATTTTTAATAATTGAAACATATTTTTATAAAATATTGATTTCGCTTTATGTTGTATGTGAACTAAGCAAACATTAAGCATAAAATTAAAAAAGATCGCATTTCTGTGTATTGAGATATAACTAACTAATGCAGCTTGTTTCAGTGATAATTCTGAAGATTTTTGAATACTACAAGATTAATATTGCCTCATCGTTTAATTTAACTATTTTTCTTTAAAAAAGAGCTTAATCACGTTATTTCCAACGAGAGATGTAAATAGTAATTTATATATAATTTGCATTGAAGTGATGAATACTATTAAAGAAGAACCAAAAAAGATTATTTTGAATAGACAATAGAAAGAAAAAAGACCAGAATCAGGTATTACTTTCAATTTTGATTACCTAACTCTTTGCTTGTAAGGATTTGGGTTATGCCTTAAAGACGAATACTTAAAACTAATCAATTGTTCTTATATATTATATAATTTTGAAGGAATATCCTCTATTAATTCTATAAACATTAGAAAATTTTCTTCGGTTTAATTATTCGTTACCTGAAAATGTAACACTTTATCTATTATTAATTTATGAAGAATTAAATTGTTTCCTCTGATTTTTTCAACTGTTACTTAAATTTTTAGTATGTTAAAATTTTAATTATCCAGCAAATATTTAGAATTTTAAATTAAGCAGGTTTGAACAATATTTATTTATATTTTCAAAATGTGAAATTAATTTCTCAGCAATTTTAGATTCATATTAATTTACAAATTTTTTATTATATCTAAAATTTAAAGCTTGAATTTCCATCCAAAAACAAAAATTTCATATATTGTTCATGTTGTGTGTGCGTGTAAACTACAAAGTGCTATAAAACTCTGTTATTTCTATTCATATTCTCTTTACATATCATTTTACTTACAATTTATGAATGTTTACTGTATAAATTACGTAATTTATCTATTGTTTGATATGACATTTAATAGTGATAGTTAATTTGTAAGTATCACAAGCATTAAAATATTTATGTACATCAACATGATGAAGTCCACTTTTAAATGTACAAACAAATGTTAGAAGAATTTCTAAGAGTATATTTGCCTTCTCATTGCTGTTTAAGTGATTTTAACATCCAGGGAGTATAAACTGAAAGGAAATTAATAGTTATTCTTATAAAGTTCCTATTCCAAGCTTCCCAAAAAATTCTCCTCCAGTTTTCCTAAAAGAATCTCTTTTTTCTTTCATTTTCAAATATCCTTCCTAACCCAACCCCTTAAACTTTTTTCCTCTACCGTTTTCAGAAACGGGAATAGAATTTCGAAATAGGTATTTCTCCCAGTCCTCTTTCATGGTATTATCAGCAGAAAAAAGTCGATTTATATCTATAGAATAACGGATAAAATCGAAAAAAATCTTTCGAAATACTTCAACTAGGTGAATAAAATAATAATTTTCTTAGAATAAAATTTAAAAAGTATAATGCAACAAACTATTTTAAAGCATGAAATGATGTGAAATAATTTCTCAAATCTTAAGATTTTAGTTGATTTTTAATTTCATTCAAGTAGCAAATAGTTGTTCAATCAATTGTTAAATTAAAACTTCTAATTCTTATGCTTAAGTTTCGAAATTAATTTAAAATAGACTTTTGAATAAAAAAGTCATATCAGTAATCCTAAATTATGCGCAGTAAAATTGTTAAAAATATTATTCTTAAAAGTATATTAAAACTTTTCCTTAAATGTTAATGTTATTTAAAAGAATCAGAACTTTTTTTTTCTTATTTTGTAGAAAATGTATTTGTCATTTGCTGATTCTACACAATCAAAAAAATTATGAAGTACTCTAAAATATTATGAAATATTTAGTATCATGAAATTATAAAAACTAATTTCCCCTTTGCTTATTTTTAAAATGACTTCCTGGTTAACTGTGAAAATGCTCCCATTAGTAAAAATGACATATTTTGTTCTGACATTAAAAATATATTGTTAATTGATTTTGCATTCAAAATAGAAAGAATGATAGTTTTTATTGTGACCTATTCTTATTAGAAAACGCAAAGGTTAAATTTAATAAAAGAAATTGCTCATCTAAAATTGATAGGAATAAGTTAAATAAACAAAAAATTTGATCGAAACATGCTAAGAAGGAACACTTTTACAAAAAAATAATTCCTTTTACTACTTGAATATTAACTTTCAGTATGTGAATTGAAATTCATGGTATTTATGTAAAATTGAAATTCGTTTAAGAAGCATTTTAAAACTAAGTATTTCAATAAAAAAAAATGTAATTCCATTAATAAATTTTCATCACAGTAAGATTAAAAATATATATGTTTATTCTCTCTCTTGATAACCACTTATTAAGCTGTGGATATATTATTCTAATATAGAAAAAGTTGTATTTCAAATTTTATTGTTTTCATTGTTAAATATTTCTAACTTCTTACATTAATATTTAACTTTTACTTATGTAAGTAAAACCTATTATTTGTCTATATTTTACTATATTATTACTTGACTATTATTTGACTATATTATTTGTCCGATTGTTTGAGCGTAGTTGAAAAAAAAATGCATGGAACGCGCATGCGTGTGCAATTAATTTATATTATAAAAATATTGTTCTCAGACTAACATAAAAGTTATTTTTATAATAAGTTATTTTTAATTTCAAAATATTTATTAAAATGAAATTTTTCAAAAATTTCATTTTTATAAATATTATTAAAATAAATTTTATTAAAATGAAATTTTTTTTAAAGAATAAGTTAATAAATTAAAAAGAATAAATAAAAGAATAAGTATTTAGCGTTGAAATTTAACTCATTCTAAAGTTACTTATACCATGAACTCTGCTAATTTAAAGAATGAAGAATATTTGATTCTTTCCTTCCATTTAAAGTTTTCATTTAGTGTGCCGATCACTGTTGACAACATTTCAATTATGTTTTCAATTATCAAAAATATCATTTATTAAATCACAGCAGAAAAAATTATTGGTTCTCGATACTCCGTTAATCGAAAATGTTTTGGAATACGTATGAAAGGAGTTCCGAATTCAATATTTAATAACTTCATGATTAAAGTGTTCTTTCAAGTGTTCCACACCTCATTCGATTTTATTTCTAATGCTTTCTGCGTTAAATCTCATTTTGTAGTGAAAAATTGCGTTATGAACAAAACAAAATAAATAAAAAGCACCCTTAAAAATATATTAAATGCCATTAATCTTTCAAATTCTTTCAGATCGTAATTTTTCACTGAAAACAGTGCACACACTATATATAAATACATATATATATATCATCTCTGCAAAACGTTACTGTATATAGCACTGAAGTTATAAAATATTATTTCTAGTGTAATAAAAAATACATTATTATTATCTCAATATCTGTTTCATTATTTTATCCAAAATTAATTTATGTAATGTGGATAGAATTCTATTTACAAAAAATGCGAACAAATAATACAATACGAGTACAATATCTCCACATGATGAAAGAGCATCAACGAAATAAAAAAAGAAATATTCATCTTTTCAACAAAAGCTAACATAATTACACTCTCATATCTCCGAATAATTACTGATGATTTTTTCTTGTCTTCTCATCCATTTTCAATGAAATATTTCTCACCGCTCTCCTATACATAAATACCTTTCTTTTGTCAAGGTATTAATAGATATTCATTATAGAAGAGGCAGCCTTACAATTCACTCCTGTATTTAAATTCACTCTTAGAACAAATAATTACGACTCCCCTACACCTAATTAATTAAATGTTTTATCAATATTTAATTACGTACTCTGCTTTCTGCCATTGCCGGATGTGATGAAAAAAGTAATTCCTTTTCTGTTAAATTATAGAAAGAGAAAGTTACTAATGAGCCTTCATCCTTCAATAAAGACTTGGAGAAATATTCACAGAAAGCTTGGGCAAATAAATAGTAGAGAATGCCTTCTGAGAGACAACTTGGGGAGGGCCACCTTTAGGGACAAATTAAAATGGAAAGGCCTCCTTACTCGATTAATCTGAGAAACCAAATTTAATTTAAGGCTCGTTATATTCAGGGAATGCATCTTTACATTTGTATATTCTTGAATAAGGAGAATTTGAGTAAATATGGTGTTTGTAATCAAATTGATAGGAGGTATGAAATTTACATATCAGAAACGAAGAAACAAGCATTTTAGCTTCGAAAACTCGTGAATCAATATTTTTTTTACCTAAAATCTTGCCTCTTCATTTTAATGTTATTGGGCAGAGTTTACACTAATAGTGCTTTAAATTAAATTGATGTAAAAAGCTTAAGTATATATCGCTTTGAGAAATTTTCGTGGCTCTTTATTATAAAAAGAATTTTCTGGATTCTTTGAGTCAATATTTGTTTAAATGGAAAAATGAACGCTTTTGAAAACTTATTGCAAATGTTCCCATAAAATGTTTGTATGTGCTTTGAAAGTAACTCACACACGCATACATATCATACATTTTACATATATATATATAAATGTATACGTATAAATATATATATTAAAATGCATTTATAATCTATATTTTTAATTTTTATCAACGTCAAATATTTTCTAAATAAATTTGTTAAAAAATATCACTTTTAATAAAAATTTCAATTTAGTGTCTTTTATATAAAAATTGAATTTTTATTTTTAATAAAATCTAATGAATCAATGATTATTTGATGACTTTTAAAATGCAAGTAGTAAATAATAAGGTGAAAGATGATGTAAACGTTGAAATCATTAATAATTTCTTATGATTTTAATCATATAAAAATTGAAATCTTTTAAATCATTTGTTTTTAAATCTATTCAACATCTTTTACTTATAAATATTGCTTATTTGATTTTGTTTCAAAAGGAAAGTTTTTCTGATTGGTATGATTCAAATTAAATTATATATTTAAAAAGTTACTGTATTAATAAAAATTATTTTAAAAGCACTGTAAAAAAATTAATCTAAATCATATTATTTTTATAAATAAATTACAGATAAAAATTTAATTTTTTTTTTAATTTATAAGGTTATTTTTGTGTTCTCTTACGTTTTTTATAATTGTTTTCTATAAATTTTCTTATAATATTTCTAAAGAATATATTTTTTATTAAATTATTTTTATTGATTAATGTTTTTTATAATTATTACTTTTTTTTCATAATTAGAAGTATGTAAAGATACTCAGAAGCAAAAAGCATCCTTATAAGAAAATAAAATATTTTAAAATATTTTAATCTGTAAAAGTGCCAATCAAAATCTACAAAATAGTTTATAATTAATTATAATCAGAAAAGTCTATAATTAATTAGTCTATCAATTATAATCAGGCACATCAATGTGTTTCTGATTTTATAACTCATGAAACAGCAGTTGCATATGAATTACGCTAAAAAAATTTCTGCTAAAAACTTTCAAAGCTTAAGGTAATTATTTTCTAATGTCAGTATTTTACAAAGCATAAAAAAATCTTATTAATATTAATGTGGATTTAAAGAAAGTAATTACATCTCTATTTAAAGTAAAAGTTCAGAATTATTAATCAGTTACTCCCAAATTTCTTATTTTGTCTAAAAAGCGTTGAGTTTAATTTCTTTTTACTTCCTGTATCTGAATAAACAAAATGAAAACAAATTCTAAATTTTATACACAGAAAGGTGAATAATTTTGATGAACTAATTGATTGAGACAAAGAAGAGAAGGAATTTCTTTTCCCTAATTAGCATTTTTCTATCTTAGTATTTAAATGTGTTTATAAATTTATGAGCTAATTTTATTTCAAATTAGTTTTTATATTTTATTTATGAAATGATTTTTAATATTTTATTCAAAAGAAGAAAATGTAATTAAATTTATGGCAAATATATAAGGTTTTTTTTTAATTGTGTACTTTTACCCAAATATTAATTAGTACTTGTATGTTTTCATTTAAAATTTAAATAAATAATTGAAAATATATAAAGCTGATAATTTGTTATTCCAAGTATTAATTAAAAAAATAATTCTTTATTAATTATTTTCGTTTTCCTTCACTGAAGTTTTTGTTTCCTTGTTTATATGCTAGTTCAATCTAATTAATATAAATGAAGTTTTTTTTTTTATAAAATGATAAAATAACAAAATATTAAAAACGTATTTATTTTAAAAGAACATTTTTTCTAATTGAAAAATTTCTGTTATAATTTCATTTTGTTGAAAATATTTATTACCACTAGAAACTGAAAATAAAATATATTTAATATATGTACTTAATTATATAATAATAAAATATGTTTTGATTTTAAAAAAAATATATTATGACGTACTCGTTCTTTTTGAAATTTTATGAACATTACACTTTCAAAATATTAAAATTATCTAAATTGAAAGTTATGTACATTATTTTTATCCTATATCTTAGAAAAATAGAATGAAACAATATTGTCACAAAATTAAAGTATTATAATCAATACAAATTCTCAAAATAATAGATCGATATATATGGATCAATATAAAAGATTTTATGTATAAATACCATTTTAAAACTATCGGTATTAATTTAATAAAAGTTTGTATTTGAAAAAATAAATATTTTAAATTCATTATTTCATTTAAAAATATATATGTATGACCTAAAAACTCTGTAGAAAACATGTTTAATATTTTGTAGCATTTAATGAATTTTACTTAAGAGTATTTGATACCACAATCAAAATGTGCAATAAAAAACAACGAAAAGTTTTAAATTATTTAGTATGCCATAAAATAGAATTATAAAATTCATTTCAGTTATTTAAAAATGTATGTTAACTTCAAGTCTGATTTAATATTTATTTATATATGAAATTAAACTCAAATGCTATTAAAGTATTTCTATCAAAAAATACAAAGAAATAACACACAAGTTGACTAATTATAAAATTTCTTTTTTCTTACTTTATTTTACAATTGTGGAAAAAATATAGAAATATTGTCAAAATTAATTTAGAAAAATAAGCGAAAATTAGTAATATTTTAAACAATTTTAATTATTATTATATACATTTTAGAAAAATGTCAAAAAATATATAAACATTAAAATCATAAGAAAATATATTAGCAAATACATAGTAAACTTAAAATTTATTTCTGAACTACTGCAGTTAATTAAAGTAAAGCTCATAATGAGGTTTTATTATAAAATATTAAAGATCACAATTTTTGCAACACAAAATTATTCATAATTTTGACTTAATTGAAATGAATGCTATAAAAGTAATATACTAAAATGTATGTTACAAAAAATTGTTAATTTTTAGGAATTCATTAATTTAATAATATTATACTCTTCACAAAGTGAGTGACTTCTAATCCTTGTGATAAAAAAGCGTTGTTTTATGAGTAGAACTATTGAAATCATAAATTCTTCATAGCTTTTCAGTTTCAAAAATTGGGTATGCTGTTTATCATTATCAATTACCAGTGTCATTATTTTTATTCAAAAACTCAAACTCTTTATCCATAAATAGATATTAGTTTCAAAAGTGTTAAGCTTTATTAAGAGAAGATATTGATTGTAACTTTGACTATCGCGATTTTATAGTATTTTCTAACATTGCATATATTTTTTCTAGGACACCAGAATAACATATTTTGAAATAAATATTTAACTCAACGTGATGGAAATATCAATACACAAAATTATTGAAGGTGAAAATAAAAATATTTCTACAATTGCTTAAATATAAATGATGTTGAATACTATGAAATGAAATTGATGTGAAATGAAGTGATGATAAATTAAGTGAAAGCATTTCTTGAATGAAATAAAAAAATTGCAAATTATTTGATAAGTATTTTTAATTAGCTAATTTAAAACATATAATTCAATTAGTTATTTATGCGAAGCTAAAATGTCACTCAGTAAATAGTTTTAAACACAATTATATTTGATTTATATTTTTATTTACTGATATTTCAATGAACTTGTTAAAATCTGTATTCTCAAATAAAGTTTCATTTATGAGACAAAATCTATTGCTAATAAATCTATATGAGTCCAGGTTTTAATTTAAAAGTGATCAGCCATAATAGAATACAGTTAACATTTTTACCCTCCAGAAAAATTATCCTTTACAAAAAATAAGTATACTTTTTAATCAATATTATCCAAGATTATCTTTCATCATCAATAAATAAGAAGTACAAATTTTTATATAGAACCTCAGCTTGTTCGCCAGCATTTCTGTTAAACTTTCAATTCGATGAGCTTTAGTTTCAGTTTGATGGGAAACATTTATAATTTAGTATCCATTTTACAACAATTTGTGAGGAATAAAATTAGTTTTACAGAGAAAGTGGTTGAATATTTAGAAATAAAGAGGTTAAAAAACAGAGGAATCATGTTAAAAAGAAACAAATATAAAAAATATACATTAATAATCTAAGTATAAGCATATCATAAGCTGTAATTGCCTTCCAAGTATAAGATTAATTTGATTAGATTTCTCTGTACTTAACAATTTTAGTTTTTTAATTGTTTCATAAAAAAGCAATAAAAAAGGAATTTATTTAAAATAATTTTTGAACTCTAAAATTTTTCATTAAAATATTATTTACTTCAATAACAATTATGAAATTCGATGTTAAATTATTTATTTGAATCATATATATAGTATAAATAAAAATCATTTAAGATTTTTCATTATTTCAAATTTTTTTTTCATTTCAAATTTCCTAGGCAGAGTTCTGTCACCAAACAAGGTTGTCATTATTATTCAGTTTTAAAAATATGGGAAATTTATGATATAGAATTAATTGTAAGCATATTTTAAAATTGCAGTTAATGCATTTAAAACTTTTTCTATAGAATCTATTTGAACAAATTTCAATGATAATGCTAAGTAATATTTTATTTTTGAGTTACACCATTATATTTTACTAAAAGCTTCAGTTTCCTGAAAATAAATATTTTTCAGTCATATCTTTCTGATAGATGGCAATTTTCTGTACTTAAAGCAATTTAATTCCAGTTGCGGATTTAATTAAACTTTAAAATTGTCTTTCCGCTTGCTTTTCCCTTGAAATAGGAAAAGTCCCATTAATCTTATAACGGAACCTTCTAATTCTAGTTTGAATCAAAAATGACAGATAAGGACGTAAGACTCAACTTTTAGAAAGTGCTCTTTGTCAGAGAGATCCCAAAGGCACTGCCATCAAGCTCCAACCCCGAAATGAAATTTGTCAAGAATTCCGGAAGATCAGCATCCGAACCCGTCTAGATCCTATTGCTCATATCTCCCATCCCCTACTCGAAGTAAGTGAACCTGTCAATCTCCTGTTCCATGCCTTGGATCTCTAGGGATTTGGGCAGTTTTATGCACTCTTTTACTCACTTAACCGTTCGGTTATGAATAGTGCAAATGGTGACCTTTCACATACTTTGCTATTTTTATTGCATGGTAATGCCTCTTGAGAGTCGGATTTGTTATATAGCTGTAATTGTGTTACCTTCGATAAAGGCTCATTAAATGCTGTATCTATATCTATCGGAAAACAGAGAATAATTTATTTTTGAAAGATAAAAATACATGTATTACTATTATCTTCATTTAACTATTTAAATTATTTAAATTTTGTTAAACATTTAAAATAATAATAAATAAATCTCAAAACACTTTAAACTTTTTTAGAAAAATTAATTCTAATTACGTTTACCTATAACTATTACCTAATAACTTTTCAAAAACTAATTAATAATTTTTATTCTGATTTTAAATAATATTAAATAATATAAAGTTTAAATTTCTCTTTATTGGTACTTTTTATTATAAGAAATTTATATAGAATGTGTGAATGTGTGTGTGTTAAATCTAAAAAAATGATTTTCCAAAAATATTAATGTATTTATTAACAATTAAGTGTAAAAGTAGTTTAATTAAGTTAAAAACAATTCCCTTGTCTAAAACAAGAATTAATTTTTAATGGACATTTAAATAGAGTGCACATTATTATAAACTTAACTTTTTAAAATGAAGAAAAATATTAAATCAAACTAAATTGTATTTTAATGTTCAAATAATTTTAAAAAAGTAAAAACATTTCTGTTAAGAAAGATTACAAATACTGATTTTACATATATATTGCTTCACACAATTTTTTATAAAATTAATATTGTTGTCTTACGTAATAATTTTTATAAATGAGAGATTTTATTAAAATTAAATTTTTATAAAAATTCAAGAAGTTCTAAAAATGAAATAATTAGTTGAATATTTTACTTATTGAGGAAATCGTAACTAAGCAATAATTTTTTTCATCTAAAATTGAATATCTATGCAGTGTGTTTATTAACTTTATAATTTAAGTCATAAGTGTGTTATAACATAAAATAAACAAAAAATTCATTTCTTATTTCTTGAAAATATATATGCGTATTAATTTCAATTTAATTCTTACATTTAAAAATTTCCTTTCACATTAAATGTTGTTTAAATCATAGAAATTGAATTTAAAATACTTTGATTAAATTGTTTATAAGATAATAATTATGTATATATGAAATATCAAATAAAACTGAGAGAAATAAAAAAAAATTATCCATATATTCACTTATCAAAGTAAAGAAAACAATACTATGAGCAGATACACCTTTAAAAAAATTAGTCTTGATTTTAAAATTCTTCAAATAGTGAAGATAAACTTAAACATCATTTGAGAAAAATTAAACGATGGCAATAAATTGAATAACAACAAATATATTTTTCAGATTGTTTTCCATATTCTAAATTCTTTGTAAAAAAAAAAATTCAGGATATTTTTTACATAAAAATTAGAATCTATTATATCAGAATTTTTTAAAAATACTATCGACATTGTTTTGTTTATTCTCATGTACATTGTGATTTTACTACATCATGTAAGATATTCACACGTTATAAAAACTGCACATTGTAAGAATGTACACGTCATATAATTGTTTTAGCATATTTTGAAAGTACACTTTGTCAAATAACTGTCATATTTTTAACAGCTGATTAAGAAAACATTTGATTTTAAACACAAAATTAAGAAAATATAATACGCCAAAAATCTGGCATGATACATTAAGTTTTGGTATTTTGCAATTATCATAAATCCTAATGTAATTATGAAAAAAAAACATTTAATGTAAATCCTCTATAGAGGAATTTAATGTTATAAGAAAACTGAACCTTTACGATTACTTCGTATAACAACAAATGACAAAAAATACTATTATTTATGCTCTATGTACTTTAAATGTAATTATTGTTCTATGTGAATTCATTATTTGTAAAATGTTTCCAGTTCTTGAACTTATTTTTGGTATTATCGTTAAGCAGAGAAGTAACACATACTTTCTATCAATAAAAAAATACTAATGAAACTTTTTAGAACAATAGAATAGAGCCAATATAGATAAATCCTATGTAGAAATATATGAATAAAATCAATATTTAAATGATTAATTGGGATAAAAATTTGTAAAAAGATGTTGAATTTTGAAATAAATGCGTTGTTGTTATGTAATATTATAAATGTTTTGAAATAAATGTGTAAATGTCACCCGGAAACTTAAAGTATTAATTTAATTTGAAATAACATATAAAAATGCTTTCAATGCTTCCAATATATTTGAAATATTATAAGCATTTTTTTAAATATAAAACAAGAGACATTGAAATATTAATGCAGCATTTATTTCTTATTGCATGTTTTTCTTTTCTAAAAAGAAATGAAAAAATCCGATGTCTTATTGGATTTTTTCATTTCTTTACGCTTCCAAGCCATAGAACAGAGGTTCGGTCATCGGATTCAGCGAGGTTGACTCAATCTGTCAACTTTTCAGTAGCTCGATAAAATGAAGTATCAAACATGATTAAGATCTAAATATTGGGAGTGTTGTGTTAAGCTGACCACTTAAACCGGACATATACTTCACTCCTTGGGTCCTTGATCAATTAAACAGATACGGGCACTGTAGACCCTGGCCAATAAGAATTGTCATTTAGTTTAGTATACAAAAATGAAAACGCATTTTTAATATATATATATATATATATATATATATATATATATATATATATATA
>JAPDSC010160988.1:308785-333847 GCA_026290005.1 Latrodectus geometricus
ATATATATATATATATATATATATATATATATATATATACGTACCATGTGTATAAAATTTATTATAAAGTAACCTTATTTTTTTATATATCTTTTTGAGTATTTTCTTCAAAGTAATTAAATGTTTTTAATTGTTTAAAAAGTCTACTGTTAAATAAAATATTCTAATTATTTTCTAAGGGCCTTCTTTTTATCTTTATCAATATAATGGTCAAAATATATGACCCTCATAATTATTACAAAATTTAAATTGCAATTACATATATGAAATTTTATATTTATGAGGCTCATTAAATTTGTAATTTAATTGAGTAATATTAGTAAATTTAATTATTTATATAGTTAGTCAATTTTATGAAATTAATTTAAATACATCATTCTAAAGACTAACAAAATGACAAAAAGTCCTTTTAATGAATGAAATGTAGCAAAATATAAGATCTTTCTGCGAAATGTTTGAATTCCATTGTTTTACTATTATTTTTTTAATTTAATATTGAAGTTAGTATTATTATATGCAAATAACTATTCAATGGTTGTTTGAATTATTTTATAAATAAATCAATTTAATTTAAATAAAAAAGTTTAAAAACAGTATATTCATTGAAACCTTAAACAATGATTTTTTATCTTTTTTAATAGGTTAGTTTATAATATTTTATATTATGTATTATCTTTTTTATATTTTATATATATTTGCCTGGATATAAATGCTAAATACATTGCACTCTTAAGAAAAAGACTTGTTTCTCTGTCATGTTTGACATGAATAGGACATATCATAAGCACCTTCTAAAATATAAGAAGATTTTTGCAATTTCAAAACTATTTTTTCATTATTTCAATTCTTTACCAAGACTTAACTATTAAAAAATGCATTTAGATAAAGATAATAAAAATATTTTTTGTATTTGCATTTAATAACAGTGATTATTTTATAAATTAATATATTTTAATTATTAAAATTGAGAAACAGATCTGCCACCCATTCTGTCTAGCGGCCAGCATGTCTGACTGCGGACAGGGTGGTGTAGGGTTCGAATTCTGGTTCGAGCATGGTTGTACTTTCTTTTCCTCTCTCTCTTGCCTTTATCATTTCTTTGTATGACTGGAGCATGAATGGTTTCCTAGCCTATAAATGGTACCTACGGCATGTATGTACATAAGATATCGAATGCCACACCAAATACGGTTCAGTTGTAAAAAAGTGGAGCAGCACACCCCAAATTGCCAGCTTGGCTGGCACTTGACAAAATAAATAAATAACTAAATAATAGTTCTTGGTTTACTTTTACTGTTAAAACATTTTTAAAGAGTTTACATCCTTATTTTTTTGAATTGTGTAAAATAAGTTAATATTTATTAATTTCATAACAAAATGAAATTTTATTCTTTGCATTTGTTAATATATGATTGAAAAGGAAAATAAAACAAAGGCAAATATATGCAAAGAAAATCAAAAAGATACATTAAAACCATTAAAAATATACCTATTTATGATAACAACTCTAGGCATTCATAATTTCTTATAGAGATTTTGAAACTTCCTAAATGATGAACTTCATATTTTAATCTGTATAAACATATTTTGAAATAAATGATTTTATATTTAATAAATTTCATAGAACTTTGTAATAAAAAATAATGTAAACAAATATGATAATGTAATTATAGTTATCTCCTTCAATATTCTTAAAAGAAAAAACTAATTTTTTGTTATTGCATACGCATGAAGTTGATGTTAGTTAACAGCCATAGATCTTGGTAATTAAAGTTACCTATGAATATATTAAATAATATGTCATCTTCATTGAATTGAAAATTTTTTATAAGTGCATTCGTTCCGATAATTTTCTTGTGTTTCATTTTGTAAAACACATATTGAAGATTGAAAACATTTTCCTATTCACTTAATTTTATTCCAGTAAACTAATTGATAGTGTTTATTGATTTACACACTAATTGATGGTGATATATGAGTAACCATTTATCATCCGTTATAGATTATCTTATTTATGAGTCATATTGATGCTTCAATGCTAAACAATTACAAATATACAGAAAAGTATAGTGAAATAAGAAGTTGTGCATTTATGCTTGAAATCAAAATTATAGGAATTAATCAGGAATAGATCTTTTCATAAGTTTTCAAAACTAAGCAAAATATATTAAATAACTCACAATAATTATATCTTAAAATATAGATGTATCGCTTTGGCAAAATGACAAAATATCAGTAAAGCATGAAAAATTTCAATAGATAAGAATTAATTTAATACACAATTTTTCAATTTTTCTTAAAATTTCTGTTTCCAAAATAAGATTTTTAACAAAACAATAACGATAAGTATAATTTTAACAATAAGTTTTAACAAAAACTTATTTTTTATGTGTAAAAAATCAACTTTATATCATTTAATTTTAATATATATATATATATATATATACCAACTTTAAATATTATATATTATTAATTAATAACTGAGGATTCAAATATATTAATAGGAATATAAATTAGGCACGCTTCACCTCTTTATTCTTTTTGTTCTATTTTTTATCCCTTTATAGCAACAGTCATCTTCGTGAGAAAGGGAATAAAAGTAAATCCAAAACAAGTTAGATCAAATGCACAGCAGATCTGTCATAGAAAAGACAGAACTCTAATCTTCCCATTTTCAACTGAGATTCGGGGGAATATCAAATCCGCAAACCACAAAACAAGAATTGGTGATGATCAACGTCAAAAAGAGATGTAAAAAGAAGCATTCGTTTTCAGGTTGAAATGTCTACCGCCACGTGCCCCTAGTCATTGTATTCTCTCACCACCCATTCAGAATAAAATTGGACAGAGAAGCAGATCCAGAAATAATAAAAAAACAGAAAATAGAGGAAATAGGGAGTTTTATCTATTCGTTGGAAATAAAGGGATGTCCATTAGACGAGTTATTGTTCCCTTGGTTGCTCATCACAGGATGAATTTATATATCTATCCTGTCTACAGTGGTGGGGAAGTCTTGAAAAAGGATGAGATTTCCGCCAAAGTATTTGCAGTAGCGGAAATATTTCCCTCGCTCTAAAAAGTGTTTTTGAGCAAAACACCACACTCCCCATCCATTATTTTCTGGGATGTGGAAGTTGCATCAACATTACAAACAGCTCACTGTTCCCAAATTATTATGGTAAAATTAAAAATTAATATTGCAGATTCATATAAATATACCAGAAAGCATTGGACCGCTAAGCAAATCATATTAGAAAACAATAAAATTTAAAAGGGACAATAATCATTTTAAATCATTGAGTTGCCAATATTTTTAATTACGTTTACTAATCTTTACACGTCATAATTTTTGTTCATTAAGAAAACAATAAAATTATCTCACTTTTACCTTAAGATTCCAAGTCAAGACATTAATTATTATCAAAAAGCGTTTTAATAATGAATAGCAACTTTAATAATGCTTTCCTTTGCACTTAAATGTTTCTTATTTGTCGAAAAATGTTTTTAATTTATTTACAATTTAAGTATTCATATTATGTAATTATTAAGTATATTTAAGTGTTCATATGAATGTGATGATTAAGATATAATTGTTTTGAATAGTTTTACATAGGTTAAGATCATTAGAATAATTAAAATAATCAAAACGATTAAAACTATTGATAAAATTCTACTTAGATCTTTGCAATTTTTGGTATATACTGAAAGGAATGAAAATTGAAAAATAAATTGTGGTATTAATCCTTAATTTTATTGGCAGATGTGTGTGAACTATTTTCTCTTTTATATATTAGTCAAAACTGTTATAGTTCTATGTGCTTAACAGTTATGTGTGTGTGTGTATGAGATAAATTATAATCTAAAACTTAGCGGCATTATTTTAAGAAAATTAAATTACAAAATTCAGGTGAAAGATATGTTAATTTTCAAAAGTGAATTGTTTGTAAATTTTTCATGTAATGATATAAATCGTGAAAGTTAACACAAAATAAAAATTGTCTAATTCAATACATAATATGTATTTAAGGTGTACATAATATGTATACATAATATGTATTAATCTTTATGTATATGTATTAATCTTTATGTATTAATATGTATTAATCTCCCATTTTTTAAAAATGGAAGATTTTAAATGAATAATTAAATTAATTTGTGAATTTAAATACTTAAAATAAATATGAAATAATATTCAATTTAATTTAGAAATAAGGCATTGACAATATAATAGTTAATTTAACAGAAAACTTCTCATAGCTATTCAGTTGGATTTATTTTAATAATGTACTTAAAATGTGTTATTTTTATAAATGTAGTTTTTGAAATATGTAAATTTATGAAAAGTATAATTTTCTTAATTTTAAAGTATTAAAATATAAATATTAACTTTCATTTTCTAAGAAAAATAATCTATATTTATGAGCTTTTCTAACAGTATTAATATCTGAACTTTCTGTAAAGATTTATGGCATAAAATTTGATTGAATAAATATTTATACTCCAATCTTATTATTAAGTATGCAAATTTACCTTATATTTTACAAAGAAAAATATTCTTTTTTAATCATTTTATATCAGGATAACATATTTATTTTTTAATAGAAAAATTGTATGAAATTAATTTTTTTAATCAACTAGAAATCAAATTTTAATGGAAAATTCTAAGTTTTAAGAAAAATTGCGTACTGTTCTTTACTATTATGAAATTTCATCATTGTTAAATTTTTTTTGTTTAATTTAGTTTTTTTTAAATTTCCAAAAACAGTTTTGTTATTTGCATAATTTAAAATGTTTGCAACTTAACGTGTAGTAAAGCAGAGGAAATATATTTTACACTATAAAGTAATGTGAACACGAACAAGTAATGTGCAAAAAGTATTTTCTATTTATATTACTCATTCAGAAAATTATTTGTTAAAAATTTGTGTTAGAGAAAAATTCATGAATATTTATCATTCCTTTGAGTAATATTACCCTTAAATTAAAAAAAAATATATAGTAAAAAATAAATGTGTTGAAACCAGATTAAAAGTATTCCTTTAAAAGTGACAGTCCGAAAGTTATCACGACACGTTACTGTAAGTTAGTTTTCTTTCCAAAACAGTCTGCTTGTAGAAAAACGAGCTTTACAGAAATCATTCCAAAGTATTCTGGAAACTATTAATCTAGTAAACTTCGCAGTTCGTTAATTTGTTTAATGAAATTCACGATACTGCTCTTCCTTGACTGAATTTATTAAAAGAATATTATTCATATAATAAATAAATTTCTATCTACATTGAATTTTATCTCTTATATGCAGTAGTTACAGAACATTTTATAAATTGAACAATTTTCTACCTTGTACTTATGAAGTACAATATAATATTTTCAAACAAATTGATTATCTGCAATAGAACTCATATTAATTACCTTATTAAATTATTGAATACACACTTCAAAAATATAATCACAAGAAATTAATTAAATATGCTTGCACTGTTATAATTTTATAAATTAGAACAAATTATATACAATTATTTAAAATAAAATTTTAAACATATTTTCTATTCATATATTTTTATACGATATATTATGTATTTTCAATAAAAACATATATGCTTAGAAAATATATGTTTAATATAATAAATATATATTATAAATGACACAAATGTATAAATTTATAGCTATTTCATTTTGTCGTTTCTATTTCATTCATAGCTATTTAATTTGTTGAAATTAAGCGAAAAACATTTCATGCTTGCTCGGAAAATCTAATTTTTTCCTGTGAAAAAAGTTTTATTTATACTAAGTTTAATTATTAAAAATAATCTGTTCATATAGGTTTTTAAAATGGTTTCATGAATAAATATAACAATCCAATTTTAATAAAATTAAAATTAGTTCAATATTTAGGACTTTATTTGCTTCTTAATCGATGTATCATTTTACGCTGAAAAGTATATTGAAGATATAAATGTTAACTAAGCGTTTAAATATTTAAATGAATTTAAAAATGCAATTATATAACAAGATATATAAAAAATTTTTCTATATTTCAGTCCTTTTATCTCAGTTGTGTAGTATCAATCAACGCTATCACTAATAATCGATTTTCAGCATTTTTATAATTTTCACTATAAGAGATTTATTTGATTTTAAGTATTTGAGGGCTCATTTTGAAATTTTTACGCAAAATACAATCTTAAAAAAAATTATAATAGAATTTGTACTTTTTATTTTTAAGTAAACCTCATAAAATACTTACCCTTTTACAAAACTCATAAAATGGTTAAAAATAAACTACAGAAGTTTTAATTATGGTTAATACTAGTTTTCATCTATTAAGAAATCTTAAAAAAAACGCTATTTTACATTTTTATAATATTTAAATAGTGATTTTTCAGATACTGTCAAATTTACATAATACATTTTAAATTTATAAAATAAAAATGTAATTTGATGGTAATTAAATCAAAGATAGTTAAATTTCATTAATGAAATTTTCTTTTCTTATATAAATGTATTTCTTTTTTAAAGTTTAAAAATTTTAAATTACTGTTTGATATTTCAATAAATTATTTATTTCATTTGCCTGATAAATAATCAAAAAAAAATTCTTCATTAAAACAAATAATTCTCTTTGTATAATAAGATGATTATTTTTGGTAAATAAAATAATAATGAGTTATGACAAACATTGTATTCAAAAGAACAAATTATTGAAAGCTACAATTGAAGGAAATTTGTGAAACAATTTAGAATGCCTTAAATTTTTTAACAATTTGCTTTTTTTTAATTTAAGGCAAAATATTGAAATTCAAATTGTTTCCTTTGAGAAATATAGATATATCACCTTAATGTAAAAAATTCGTGTTTTTATAAAAGAAAATAAGAACTCAAACGTAAACATACTAACGCTGCTGAAAAAACATCGACCAAATCCGAGATTTTATGTTAATACTACTATTCTTATTGTACTCAGCATCTCTATCACAATATTGTTGGATACTAATATCCGGCGTTTACCATTTGAAAACCGAGCAGCTGTTTCTGCTGCCACCGTCCGCCGCAATACTACCGACCAACATCCCTGCGGCATGCCGATAACAACGATGTACGTTACGGCATTATGGGTTATTTGACTTTAACTCAAAAGAATGGGTCAAAAATTGTTAATGCATCTCAGCAAGGGGAAAAATGTGAAAGAAATGCAAGCAAGTAATATAAATTGCTGTAAAGTTAGTCTAGGCCAAATCCATACACAACATCATGATTTAAAATTTGGCTATATACCAACCACAATTTTAAAGAGTAATAAAAAATAAGTGAATATAGTGAGATCAATATTAAACTTGATTTTTCGTTTCAAAATATTTGTACCATTTATTGGGATTTGTTTGTTAAGTGATTAAAGTATAATTATATTTCATACAAAAGATTAATATACCAAGCTGTTTCCTAATTGGTTTAACTATTAAGAAGAATATACGATTTACATAAATTTATATACTTTTAAAAGGGAAAAGAATTATGAATAATTTTCATACTTTACGTCAAATGTAATTATTTATTTCATGCTTAACTAATTAAATATCTTTATATCTTTTTTATGTTGTTATATGCAAATGCTTCGCTTATTTCTTTTAATCAAACACATTTACATTTAAATTTAATTTTCAAGAGTGAATAAATTTATAATAAACAGTTACTTCAATGGATTCCAAACCGACTCATTCACACATAAGCATAATTGTTCTTAAATAATATCGTAATTTTTCAATCCAATATTCTTAAAGCTATAAATTTGGTTATGGAAAAAAAAAAAAAAAAAAAAAAAACCATCTAAGAATGTATTGGTGTCTGGTATATCCCAGTAAAAATATGAAATTTGTGAAAAATAAAAAGAAAGTTATTAATATATTATTCGAAAATTTATGTAATTATTTGCAATTGATGTATTTTTTTTATTTGTTTCGCTAACATTTTTGTATAAATTATTATATTCAAATAAATGAGATATATTTAAAATAAATTTACGCATTTGAAAATACAGTTAAAAATTATTACGTAAATTGATAAACTTTTTGAAGCAAAACTTATTGAAAATAAATACATGCTTACATAAACAAGAAAACATGGGGATCATGAAATTATATGAAATTTTTTCTCAATATAATAACAAATTGGAACCTCAAATAACATATTTTTTTCATATATTTATAACTCTATTTAATCCTACAAATTCCAAGCGATAATATGAATTATATATAAATGAAAACTATAAATTTACTTTTAATTAAAGTTCATGAGATAAATAAATGCTAGTTTGAACTTTTTTTTATGTTACGCTAATGAGATTTTTTATTTAGTTACTGTCATTCCATTTTGAAAAAAAAAAATTGTTTTATGTTTTAAAAAGTTAAAAGAAAAGAATTACCTTTAGAAAAACCATTTATTAAAAGTTCATATTCAATAATATCAAAATTTTAATTTATATCTCCATAAAGTAGTGTTAATACTTGTTTTATTTTAAATTGTTTAATTCATCAAAATATCTTATGACAAATATATTATTATTATTAGTAGTAGTAGTATATTGATTCTTGGGCAATTGACATTCCAATATTTATCAACTAATATGTATCATTGAGCCTAATTATTATCTTACAAAACATAAACATTTAATTTATGTCTTACAAAAACGAATTTTCTTTTTCAATTCGCTATTTTTGTTGATCTTCAAAATTCATTTTCTACTTATATTAATTTAATTTAAGCTTAATTAATACACAAAACACCTTTAAAAAATTGCAGTTAAATTTACTACCTTCTATTATTTAAGTAACACTTTTTCTATCAATATTTTTATTGGAAACTTACAAAAAAAAATTAAGAAAAAAAAAAGAAAAGAAATTCTGAGTTAAAAAAATTTTCTTCGTAAAATTCATGGGATAAGTAAAATTTATAAAATTTGCATTAGTTTAACAATAACAATCTTTATTTTAAAATTGTTGAAAACAAGAATGGGTTTTCATCAAAACATATATGATTTCATATATGTTTTGATGACATTTTTTGACACATTTTTTTTATCAAAACATATATGATTTTTATGCATTAAATATAGAAAAAATGTTTTGCATTCTAGATAGAACAAAAAAAAATTTTCTGTTTTATATATTATCTTAACATATAAAATATATTTTTATTTATTTCTTTAAGGATTATTAATTTAGAAGATAGCTTAAAGTAAAATTATACAAAATTTTCTTAAGTTAGTTTTATATGGTTAATTTTATACAAAATTAAGAAATGGTTTCCTAAATTTTTAAAAATATCTATTGTTTCAAAGTTTAATAGTTATTTTTATTTTGTACTATTTGAGAATATATAATCTCAATAGATCCATTTCAATGTTTGGAAATACATTGAACTTTTAATGCGTCTTTATAAAATTTCGCATTCTCTATATCTGTAAAAATAGAAAATGTCTTGTTATTTAAGCAGTTAAAATGAGTTTTTTGTATTTTGATATAACACACAGTCAAACTTTTTATGAATTGTTGCATCGTAATAAGCATATCAATTTACGTTGTATAAAAGTAAAACGCTTTTTTATTTATAGATTTAAAAGTTTAATTTATCAAATAAAAGTTTCTTATGTTATTTGTTATGTAATTAATTTCAATTCTTATTTTATCATTAAATAGCTAAATATTATATATTTTATACATTAGTATTGATTTTCTATAGTGAAAGTAAAACACTGATATAATGATAGTAAATAATTAAGTAATATTATGAATAATAGATTTGTCCTTTCTCTGCAACCAAAGGAAATATTTAAGGCATTTTTATATTAAAAGAAATAACTTAAAAAAAATTAAGATTGATTTTTATTTTCTTTGAAAGATTAAGATTAAATGATTTGGAAGATACAATTTTATGTTCGGTTTTGAATATTTCTATACTTAGAAAACTTCATTCACTAGTCTAGATTTTTCCATATTACTATCTGAAAGATTGTTAATTTTTAATAAAAAGATATTGACTCATATAGATGGCAATATTTATATATTTAGGAGACATTAATACAAATGTTTTTCGATATCTCAATATTTGACATAAATTTCATGCTGCAATTTCTGAGAACTTCAAAAGTATTAGACTTACCCCAACTTGCAGGACGGCAGTTCCAGAGCCAAACTGTTCAAAATTAGAAAGATTTACACACTAATACAATGGACACTTATGTTCGCAGTACATAATTTTTTTAAAAAAAGCAAGCAACACAAATATTACACAACTTATTATGAAATGATATAACAACACATTCAATACAGTAATTGGAGTTTCGGAGCGTTTTATACCCATCGGGAGCAAGTGTTGTATGGAGTCTGAGACTAAGTGTGAAAGTGCTGACTTTTGCGACCGGTCCTTCAGCGTTGACCAGGAGACAGGGATTTTCCTGGAAATGATCGCTTTTGAATGAGAGAGCTTTTGGGAAAAGCGATTTCGAGACTAGCTTCGTTGAAGAGTTGACTCGGCCCCTTCCAATGCAGAGGAAAATATGATTAAGTTATAGCAAGGCAGCGGCGGCGGCAGTAAATACAACATTTATTTCCTCGCCCTGGGGCTGTTGTTTTAGAGAGAGAACGAGAGGGGGAATCTAGTGGGGGAGGCGAAGAGCGGGTGTGTGAGCGGGAGAGACGAGCGAAAGCCGCATTTGGCCTGAAGCCGGTCTCATTTTTAGTCTTTGTAACACATTTTTTCATCACTTAGCCCCGCAAAAAAGGTTAAATAAATTGCGAGCTGAGATGCGAATGGACACGCGCGTTTTAAAAATCCAGGAACAGATTGTGGCATCCTTCGCAATGATCTCACTTCGTCAGCCGCGTGTGTGTACAAACACGCAGGGTCGACCACGAGTGGAATTTACAAATGTGGAAAAGGCCCGGGGGCCTTCGGCGGCTACTTAGAGGAGAGTGCGCCTTGGGGTCCATCTCCTTTTCCCCCCTGCCGCGATCTCCTCTAACTTGTGTTGTTGTGGGCGAAAGGAAACTTAATACCCGCGGAGGAGCGCGGATTAGATAAATACTCCAATTTGAATGGGAAGGAAGGGACGGATTTAAAGGAAAGGAGTAAAGAGAGCAAGCAGCCTGTGTGCTTACCTGCCAGGAGCAAGAGTCCAGAGCTAGGAAGGACATTGTCCCGCGGCGTGTTGACCGTTCTTTGCCGGTGCCGGCGTACCGGCGAGAAGGGGGGGCGGGAAAATCGTAGCCGTCGGGTGCCGGGAGACAAAAGTCGGTGATGGGCAATTTGGCGTCGAGTGGCCAGGAAGTGACGGGGTGGAGACCGGCACCGCGGCCGCAGGGTAGGTGCTGAAGGGGGAGGGACGCCGCCGCAGGGGCACATGCGCACCGCCTACCAGGGGCGGAGTTTCAGGCGCGCTCCTGTTTCCCAACTCTTTCGACTCGAGCATAACGGTTTTCCGGTTTCCTTCTAGCACAATCCGACGCTTGTTCTGCGTCTAGATCCCAAACTCTTTTTTTTCTTCTTCTTCCTTCCCTTTACACCCCTACCATCCTTCTACTATGTTGTCGGGTCCGAATCGGAGAATGGGGTGGGAGAGAGAAGTGCCGCCCGCTGATTGGATACGGGGCATTCGATGGGCGTAGCCGTAGGGCTCATTTGAGAAGACAAAAGGAAAGATTGTTAAGCATTATTTTGATAGGAATGTGTGTCCAGCCTTCGCGATAGCTTCTTTCCAAATTCAAAGAGAACGGAGAAAATTCAACGCCTCCGGTAGAAGTAGTTAGAACGAAAATTTTGAGACTGATATAAGAGTTAACTTTTTCTTATAATAGTTTCAAAATTAATTTTCATAGCTACCTGTTTTTATTTTTTATGTTCCATGTGGTTTTAGGTGTTTATTATCTCTAAATTATTTCTACAGTTTGATACAGTGAAAAAATAGCTTTAATGAATGTTTAAAAGTATTATTCCATCAAAAATAAATAAATAAAAATATATAAAAAATAATGAAAGAAATGACCACTCACCTAAGAAATTGAAACTTATATAAATAATGTGACATTTGAAGAATACATTTAAAAATGAAAAAGAAATAACTTTTCTGATTATATTTTAAATTTATGTATAACAGGTTGATTAGAACAAAACATATAAACACCAATAACCAAAAAAAAAAAAAAAAACAGAAAAATTCATTTTCGTTTCATAATAATTTTAACAAAAAATTGCTTGCATTTTGCCATTATTTACAATGTGCTTAATAGTTTTTAATTATAAGTATTAGCTATAGAAATAAGTTTCAAATTTTGTCGGCAAATTAATTTGAGAAAAACCAGTTAATTTACGGAATGGTATAATTTTTATTTCATTTAAATTTATTCCCTTTCGTAAAAAAAAATTAATAATAATAATGAACTTATCCTTTAGGAAAGATAAATTTTCTAATTACCTAGAAATATATTAAAGTACAAAAATAAATTATGCCATTTAACTTATATATATATATATATATATGGTTTAGGGACCATATTATACTTGAGAAAATTTATCAGTGTAATTTTTGTTTTTAACAGAATAGCCAACAGCAATTTTAAAACTCGTTGTTCCACTCTATTTGCTTGCTCATTTAAGCAACTGAAATTCAAATATTTCTTACAAACCAATATTTTCTCATAAAGTAATAAAAATATTATATAAAATATTATTATATAAAGATATATTAAAAGAAAAATAAACCGGCAAATTTATATTGCTTTAAAAAATTTGCATTTTATTTTAATAACTAAGAAAGTTAAGTTTTAAAAGTAATTTTTCTTTTAAAATATCTGAAAATTTTTCCTTCTGAGTTTAATTTCCATCATTACTAATGAAAAAGTTTCAGTCCTGTAACACAGCTTTCAATGGAAGAACATTTTTTCCCCAAAGATTATTATAATATAAATTCATTGGCAAGTTTTTGGACTTTTCATGTATCAATAATTGAATAATATAATGACAAGAGTATTAATCTCTATTTTATAATTTTCCTCTATTAGACATGCAAATTTCTCTAATTTTGAATAATGTAAGGGGAAATATTAAACATATTTTTGAGTAAATATAAAGCTATTTACAGTAAAATACTTTATTATAACATTCAAGATTCAATAAAATATTCATTGCTAAGTAATATAAGCATTATGATAGAATTTTCTATATACATACATGACTTATTAACATTCAATTTTTTTCATATCAATTTTTTATTTAAGAAGAAAACTGTAATTATCCGTTAATAGAATTTTCTGCCTGATATTTGTATACATAACTCGAGAATTTCAGTTATAATTTACAAATTCAGGTATTAAATGTAGAAAAGATTTCAGGCAATAACAATTTAATACATTTGAACAAACTGAAATTTTAAAATTTTATATTACAATTAACGAAGTAATTTGAAAACGATTATTATTTTTTATCCTACCACAATCGCAAGTTAAATTAGTTGAATTGTGAAATCAATAAACTAAGTTAAAAAGCTATTATATTGTTTCCTGTTATATTAAAGGTATGTGAAATTAATACCATATTGTTAAAGGGCTTATAGCAATTTTCCCTATAGTGACATTATGAATTACTGTAAACTCCAGCTATTTTTAAAGTGCGTGGATATATCACATTATATCTAAATATGATTTATAATTTCCAAATTTTTTTAACACAAAACATTTTCTTCAAATTATATTGAAATAATGGTAATAGTGTTTTACTAAATATCTGAAAATCCTTTAATTTGCTTGTAATTTTCTGTTAATGAATCTACAGTAAACGTCTAAATCATGAATCTATAGTACAGTTCTAAGAACGAGGAAGCAGAATGCAAAAAGACTTCTTCTATTTATAAGTTTAATTTCTAAATAACAATAAAACCCATTGACGTAACTAACCAAAATAATGAATCAAATAAAACCTTATGAAAATAATAAGATTTAAAATTATTTGTAAATCTTGATTAAAAGAGTAATAATTCAATTAAAAACATTATCATTGGTTTCTAAAGAAATTTTTCGATTTTCTTTTAAAATAAATTCATAAGCGCATACAATAATGGAATTACTAAGAGGAAAATCAGGAAAAAAACTCGGAAGTTTTCATTTATTCCTCAAATAAAAAAGCACAATTCAATCAAAGTTCATTTTTGTTTCCCCTCGTTTTCAACATCTCTTTGAAATTAAAAACGAATCAAAATACTCCTTCCCTTTTTATCTTTTGGATGAATCTGAATATCTAAGTATTTAGAAAACGTCGCTCTTTTCTAAACAGTTGAAAAAATTAATAAGAAAAAACATTTTAAATACCTTTTGTCTTCTCGTTCTTCATTTACTTTGCTAGAGTGCCGAGGAAGAGAAAATGTAGAGAGAACATTTCATTAGAAAAGGGTGGAGTTTTCCCCCATTTTTTTCCCTACTCTTCTCTGTTTTATTTTATATTTTATTTTTTTATTTCCATCGTCTTATATAGTTTTCTTAATAATTGAGTTGTTCTTTCTGTGCCGGAAAGACAATAAGCTATAAAATTGCATTTTTAAGTTGGGTATGAAATGGAACGAATAGTTTTCTTCCAATCTGTGTAATTTCACTCTTTTCTTGTTTTCTACGCTCGACATTTATTTATTTATTTATTTTTTTCACATTGCTATTTCTCAGTTATTTCTCAAACTCTAATAATAATAACGAGCTAAGGCTTTTGAACCCTCTGTATCTCCGCTTTTTTTTTTTAAAAAAAATGTAATAATAATAACTCTAAAGTAAAACAAAGAAAAAGTGAATAATAATAAACTGTTTATGACATTGAAATCAAGAAAAATTTTTGAAGTTAAAACGCTGGAGAAGTTGGTGGAGTAAAAAGGAGAAAGAGGAGATAATCACGTTTTGAGTCCGGGGAGTAAAAATGATTAGTACGACAAATAAAAGTTGGAAACGTTCCGTCCCGGCGAATAATGACTTTTGCAACGATTCTCCGTAATTATGATTTCCGGGAGAGAACTCCTGACTCTCTCCCTTGTCCCGGAGCAATTCAGGAAAAGCAAAAGCAAGACACACATACATACAGTAGAAGAGAGAGATTTATAAGGGCAAAAGCAATATTCAATTATTCCGAGATCGCCAATTACTCAAATTCTAATATGTTAACTACGACCGTGTTTGTGACTGGGGCAAGGAGTTTTGTCTCCGCGCTCTTTCGTGCGGCCCGGGGCTATTTGCGCTCCGGCCTACCTTCCCGCCCCATCACAAGGGCGCGGGCAAGAAGGGCTGATTTTTCTACTTCGGTCTGTTGTGTGAGAAGAGACTGGGAGTGGGGGAAAGCGACATTTTTGCGAAAGTGAAATGATTGGCAAAAGACGCGGGTGGGAGAACTGTAAAAACTTCATTGAGAAAGTGGAAGTATCGACAAATGTATCGATTAACAGAGAAAAGTAACTGGAGTTGATTCTATTAAGATTAATGATTTCCTAATCTCCGTTAGAAAAATGGCCTCATATAAAATGAAAAACATTGAAGATCATTAGTTGCAAAATTTCTTAATGCGAGGCAACTAGCTTATGTGCTGGTAAAAACCGCATGGATTTGCTAATAAAGAAGACGCCTAAAAATTTTATTCATTCGCCATGCGTAATTTATTTAAACAATACAAATAATTTGCTTAGGGATAAAAATATTTCAGTTTTATTTGTTAAGGAGTTACAGAAAGCATAAACTTTAAAATTAATTGTTTTGATTTTTTTAATTGTATTTCTTCAATGTTAGTTAAAAATGGTTCGTACCAATTATAAAAATTTTATTTATTTCAAATAATAGCTTACTTTCAACATTAGCTTTATTTATTTTTTCAAAAAAATTCATAAAATACCTAGCGTTAAAAATTGATGAAAAAAATATAGATTTATTATTTCCTAATACAGTTTCAGTTATTGAAATTAGCACATCTTATAAATAGTAAATACAAAATGTGATTTTCCAAACTCAAAAGAAAATTAGTGCACTTTTTAAGAAATCATTTAATATTTGATGTGCTGCATTACATTTTAAATTAAATGATTAATCAAATATTCTTATTAAAAATATAAAATATTCAGGATTTATTAAAAAATTGCAATCAATTTTCCTTACAAAGAACAATAAAATATACGTAAACTATAACTCTTAAAATGAATAGTAATTGTTCTTGTCTGAATTTTAGAGAAAATTAAACTTATTATTCAGAGTGAAATTTTAAAAAAGATAAATATTTTATTTTTTTTCTTCAATTAATAATTGAAAGTTATCGAGTTCTTGTAAACTGATACATAGTGTCTAATATATGCATAAATAGCAAAAGTAATCAGTATTTCAATATAGGGTTATAAAAAGAAAAATATTATTCAAAATTGCTAATTTTAAGAATTTTTCAAATTTCTTGTTACATTTAAATGGATTTTAGAACAAATTTTTAATATTAATGTTTTATTTTTAAAATTAAAACAAGATTATTTCATGAAATAATCAATATTTACTTACTCAAACTTCCTAAATTGTCTGCAATTTCTTCAGAATTCTTTATAATGTGAAGCACAATTTACTGAGTGTTTTCCCATCAAAATTAACTCACAAATATTCTTTTAAAGAGATTTTGAAAAGACTAAATTTCTTAATTTTTTTATTTATAATTCAAATTAGTGTTATTTAAGTTTCAAGTTAGTGATACAGAAAAAAGGCTGAACGTGAAAAACTGGATAAAGGTTAATATTAAAAAAACGAACGCACATAGATTTGTAAATAATTGGGAAGTTAAATTATACCAAAAAATACTCATTTTTTACCCCAATTATATTTAATCGTGCAGTAAATTCCAGTTTTTGATGTTACACGGTATAAAGCCAAGTAAGTTGACAAGTTATGGAGGTGCAAAAATAAAAATAAAGATATATCAATAAAGTTAAACAATAATCATTTCTTTCTTACATACAAAGCCAAATGATAAAAATAATAATTTAAGAAACTTAAAATTTAAGAATAAAACTTTTCTCTTTTGACTTAAAGCATTTCTTGTATCCCAATGGGAATTCATGAACTGATGATTCATGAACAAGTGTTAAACTGATTAAAATTTATTCAAACTGAGCGACAAATCTTAAGCAATAGTTTAAAAAGTTGCTTTCGATATTTTCAAGAATCTTTACATATTTTTAGTTCACAACATTTTATATTTTAAAAAATGTTTCTATGCTATAAAAATAATGTATATTAAATAAATTTAGAGAAAAATTTAAAGGAAAAATAATTGAAAGTTAATAGATAACTTTTATATCCTAACAAAATATTTTTTGTGAACCTGCAAAATCAATTTTTTGTACGGTTTTACTTATTATGATGTTTTGCATTTTAATATACTGTTGGCTCTTAAGTCCTATTAAAATTTATTAAAGAAAATTATTATTTTTTGTTAGGATTTTTTTTACAAATAAAATTAAAATGAAATATTTTCCATTGTAATTTTTCATAACGATTAATAATGTTTATTTACCATCATTTTTTCCCTAAATCTTGTGTGAGCAAAAACTTGGTTAATTTAAGTTTGAAAGTCAAGTATTGAAATCATATTCAGAATTAAAGCTTTAAAATTTCTTATTTATCATAAAAACAAAATAACTTTTGGAAATAGTTTAAATTTATCAACAAAAATACTCATTTTAATATTCAATAAGTTTAGATTTTCAGTTCCCCTCAATCCATTAAGTTAATCTACAAGTGAAACAATAAGAAAAAGTTTAATTGCAATCTTATTCAATGCTTATAATACTTTAATTTTATAAATGTTAAAAAATCTGTTGTGCTTTAAATTAAATACTATAAATGGATATCTTAATATTTACTATTTAATGAAACTATTAAAATACATCAAAGCATAAATAATGATTGATGTTATAAAAATGGATCCATGCGTTTTGTTACATAAACATGCAGTTTTAACGTTATTCATTAAAAAAAAAAATTAAAATCATATTTTACTTAAAAAATTAGAATCACTTTGCTTAAAATTACAAAATTAATACGAGCTTAAAGTTTTTTTGTGATTTTTATTAAAATTAATTTTTTATTAACATAAATATTGAGTTTTGAAGGTTTATTTGAAAACTATACATATTTTTATATTTGCTATTAAGTACGGTAATATTAAAAAGTGAAGTATACTTTTGAGATGCATCATGAAATAAAAATAATATTCGATTTTAAAAATGATAGAAATATAAAAAAAAACGATAAAATATAAACAATGAAAAAAACCTGAATTGAAATACTTAAACTACTTAACACTTTTCAAAATCTAAATGATCGGATACCAGTATTTAATTTTAGATCTCAGTCAGTGTATTATTTCCGAGTGATTTATAACACGTGTTAATTGTAGATAATATTTCAAAGTTAATAATAGGTGTTACCCCCTCTCTCTCTTTTGCTGATCAATTAAAAAAAGTTATTATTATCAAAGTGTTTAATGACTTCTAATGAATAATATTATGGTTGTCTGTGGTCAGTATTTTAAATAATTCTACTTTATTATAGATATCAGAGTTTTTTAGTAATTTTTGTAACGTTTTTAGGAATATTATATATATATATATATATATATATATATATATATATATATGTATACACCAACTTTTAAATGGTTCTTGTGGCGTAGTGGTAGCATTTCGTGTTCCCAACCCACAGGCCTGAAGTTCTGTCTTTGACTTAAGCTGGACAAGATCAACTCAGCACTTCTCATTCCTTCAGTGAGTCTATAAAATGGGTTATTAAGAGTTCTTGGGATCTAAACCGTTATGTTTTGGCCTTAGGCTGACCATTTAACAGGTACTTAATCTTCGTACCCCAGAGCCCTCAGTCAAGAAAACAGATAAAAGCATTGTAAGCCTTGGCCCATCGTGCCGCAGAATTTAGTTTCGGTTTAGCTTTTAATCTATTTATATATATATATATATATATATATATATATATATATATATATATATATATAATTCTGAAACTTTGTTATATTATATAACTTAAAGAAAAACTAATCCATAATTACATTCATTTTCCTAAGTCCCATTATTTAATGACTTTAGAATCTAATCTTTTAGTCATTTTCTAATTATTTTTTAATATTTTATAGTATTACATTATCACATAGTTGATGAATAGTGTATAATTATTTTTATGCTAGATTAAGTAAAACAAAATATGTTATTAGAAGACTTAAAACATTCTGGAAGTGGACTTATGGCTTACAAAAAGTTTTCTAGAGTTACCAATATATGTTTATAATTTTAGAAAACTTTTTGAAAGTAAATTAATGTTATTTTGTAGTAATTGCTTATACTAATATTTTTATTTTTCTAATAAATATTTCGTCAAACAATCAAAGTTTGTTGTTTACAAAGTATATACTTTTAAATGTGTGTAAATAGATATATAATACTATAAATATGTTACGTTTAAGTTCGTGATACCACTATTTCATTTCTATATTTCTTGCCAATTATTCATATTTTTCACATAAAAATTTGAATAAATTAATCGAAAAGACCTGTAAAGTATTTTACAAAATGAAATTAATTTATGTAAAGAATTAAGCTGGAATCAGTCTTTAGAAATATAATTTTTAATATGCTTTACAATTATAATGACAACCTATTGAAATTGCTTAAAAACATTGTGTAACTATACTTTTAATTACACATATTTTAAACATTTATTCTCACATTTCATCAGACATTTTACAGTAAAAATTATAAAAAATACATCAATTTTATGATGAGGAGCAGGTAGTGAAGTTATAACTATATTACAAGAATAATTTCAAATGATGTTGATTTAAAACCGTATGCGGCATATAATATTGTTAATATTTTAATGAGATAATATAATAAATATAATAACTTGATAACACAATCAATAATATATAATTTTAATAAAAAAATTCATTATAAAAGTATTATAATTTCTATTAATAATTGGAAAACTAAAAAAAAAATGAAATAGATTTTTTGAATTGAAATAGACAGTTCACATGTAAAATCAGTGTGATGTGATGTGCATAAAAGAATAATTATATAGAAAGACTACAAATAAATGTATTACAAGGCCAGTTAAATAATTTTGGTGAACGTTAAAGATTTTTAATGAATCAAAACTTCCTCGATAATTAATATTATCTTTGTGATATAACTTCAAACAGATATCAAGGTTGGTTAAATATATCATAAATCTATTTATTATTTTTTTTTTATAAAATGAAATTACTTCCTTGTTTTTCTGATAAATTAAATAAAACTTTAATTATTATCAGAAAGTTTAATGTTTCTAAGGAACGATATTACGCAGTTGATCTTAGAACTTGTTGAATACTTTCAAAAAATTCTGAAGTCTTTGAGGTGTTATTTAATCAATTATTAAATTAAATTTACTTTTATTAAAAATAAATCTGTGTTAAAATTTCATGATAACAGAAAAGTAATTTCATTTGTAAATTTACTTAAAACTGATTTTTAGACAACCTTAAACTGCATAAAACTCTAATTTATTTATTTAAATAATCAATTAAATGATACAGAATGTATGATGAAGGAGAATTATATAGAAAGACTACAAATAAATGTATTACAAGGCCAGTTAAATAATTTTGGTGAACGTGAACTTGGTGAAGAAAGCGGTAACATTTTGAGTAGACCCTCTTTTTAAATTTTACGAATGTCAAATTTAATGCCCAAACATATTAAAATACTATATGTGTAGTCAGTTTTTAAGCTTTTGTGTAATGATATTTTACGCTGACCGAGCTTATAACAGCACGTTGATTAAAATAATGGAACTTTTTTATCAACCCACCATTGAAAGTTTGAAAAACAACAATTGTACAGAAATCACCACTATTGGGAAAAAAAAAAAAAACACACACACACACACACATTTTTTTCAATGTAGTTAATACTTATAAATTAAAATATATTTTTGATTTTTTTTGATTAATGTTATATCTGCGTTATTCTCTTATTTTTTCAGTATACAAATTTCAGAGTAATTTTGAAAGCAATATATATTTCAATTATTTTAAATATCTTTTCTCAATTTATATAACTTAATGAATGAAAATATTAGGTTTTCTCATTCTTTCTAAGTAAATTAATAAAAATCTGTATTATTATTCTCTAATAAACTATAGAAGCTCCTATGTTATTTATATGATTGAGTGAAAGAAAGCAATAGCAAAATATTTCATTTATTTTCTTTAAATTCAAATAAACTAGGGTTAAAATCTTTCTCCAACATATTATTATGTTTTTTTTAAGAAATTTAAAAATTATGAATTACGCTTCATATGGGCACACTTGTACAAGCAAAAAAAAAAAAAATATCATTTTTTATTTTTCTCAGGTACAGATCAAGTGTTTTTATCTATGTTAATCTTTTTTTTTTTTCAATAAGTATTAATGGACATCAGATGAGAATAGGACATCTTTAATACAACTTAATTTAAATAAATATTCAAAAAGGCTAATTAAAATTTTCGTTACACTTGAATTGTTTTATATACAATCTACAAGTTACTAATTAGTCCTTCTCTTCCCTTTCAAATACATGTTAGCAAGAGAAGAGCAACAAAGCCGATACCATCCTATTGAGCGACAACTAAAATGTACTAAATAGCAATGCATCTCCCAAGACACCAAATCATGAAGCAATCCGGAGTCACAAAAATATCCTTCTGCCGAGTAAAAGCGTTATGTCCGCAACTCAATTAGAGGAAAAGACTGAAGATACTCGAAAGAATGCACACACGCGTGCCAAGGCAACAAATCTCGAATGGAGAAGCATCTTTAAATCTTTCCCCTTGGAGCCACTAGCTCCTCATCTCCTTGGAGCATTAGAACGAGAACAGGATTCCATTAGCGAATCGTTATCCGAAATCAATCGACCTGTTTTAATTCTGCGCCACCCCTCTCTTTAATACGTGGGGGCCTCTCTGATTGGGTTGGAAGACTGTCCCAGGTGAACAGAGAGAACGACATCTAGTAATGACCAACGGGACTTCGCCTTAATGCACGGCGAGGACATCCTCGATATTTGCATCAATCTACAAAGCTGGTGTTCTAGATTGTGGCCTCAGGCTAGAGGACGCAGTTTGGGAAAGCTTTCCTCTGTCTCGTACTGCTCCCTCCTCCCTCTATCATGTATGTATTTAAGAGGCGTACGCCTAAGAAGTTCGCCCCGATAATTAAGACGAAATCGCGTGGAAATGCCAGGCATCCCCTCCACCCATACCAAACCTGCGAGCTATTAGCGGAAATAAAATTTCTTGAGCAAACATCCTAGAAGGAGGTGAGAGGAGGTTACATTGGTGGTGGAAAATGGCAGAACAAGAAGAAAAGGTGATGTCCGATTGGAAATTCCTCCTTTCCTCTTCTCTCGTCTATCTTTCCCCTCCTCAATCTCGCACTGAGGTTTAACTCTCTGTTCCTTGCCTTTCTTCTTTGCTTTTGCTCTATCTTTTTCATCCCCCATTTTTAGCACGAAAACGCGCTTCTCGTTCATCCCATAAGCAAAGAATGACAAGATTGCGTGTGAGGGTTGGCGAATGAACGAATAAGAGAAAGAGGGGGCTTTCTTCTGGGAAAAGGCAAAGCAGACATTCGATCCAGTGTTGAGACGGGGGTGGTAATTTGGGCCGGCCTGCATCGCCCGGGGCGTCCAAAACGTGTATCTTCAGTAATGTGTGTTCTTCGAATATGACATTTTCTCGCGCGGATCTTCACCTACCTCCTCTTCTAAAAATGAATTGGGAGGACGCAATAAGATGGGGAGTGTGGAAGGGATGGAAGCACTTGGTTGTAAGATCATTACGCGAACCCCGTCATTGTTCTTTATTACGCAGTTCTTAAAAGGTCGGGAGGGGGAGAGAGATGTTGGAAAAGGGGTAGGAAAAGGAATGACTGCTGTACCTAATCAACTTTGCACTTTTCAGGAGTACCTGAGTTTCCTTTCTTGTCTTACTCTTTTACGCTGTACCCTCGTTCACTCGTCGTTTCTTTCTCTCCCCTCTTCTACTACATTTTTTTGTTTTTCATCTTCCCTACTTCGTCGATGCTTTCGCGACAGAAAATGCATTTTTATCGTCGTCTTCAACCTTTTTCTTCTTCTTTTTATTTATTTTTTATAACTTGGATAAGAAAAATAAGGAGGAAGATTGGTGTGGGGGAAGGAACTAAGAGACTTCGGCTCCGTCGTTGAGAAAATCTCTAGCAAAGCGTTCCAGGCAAATGAAGCAATTTTTGATGAAGATTTTTCTCTTCAAGTTTGGGAAGGGGAGCGAAGGAGGAAGAAATTCTCGATCATTATTCGCTGCTGCGGTTCATAAAATGAAGAGTCGCAAAATTGCGCAACTTTCCTTTTTTTACATTCGGACCCCCCTTTATTATTTATTTATCGATCATCCTTTTCTGATTATCATCCCACAACTAGAGTGAGTGGGAAAGTAAGAACAATTTCGGATAGTAGGGAAAAAAGAAAGAATTGAAATTATTTAAATTTTGTCGAGTAATTCTTTTTCTCCGTCTCACAATTTTCTGCAATCAGTAAAAGTCAATATTGAATTACTCGTCGTTCTGTTTCAGTACTACTTTTTCACATATTACATTGAAAACAGAATTTTCTATGAAGAGCAAAACGAGTTATTCATTATTTCTTTCTTAGTCTTCAATTTTAAAATGTAATTATTTCAGAGGATTGAAAATTTCGGGTTTTTCACTGCTGCTGAAACTTAAAATTAGTTCATTTATTTCAAATACCAAAAAAAGATTGTTTCAAGAGTATTTATTTCTTGAATTATTTTTCTATAAATATATCTGAATTCATTTCTACCAAATAATTTTATTTTAAGAATAATAAATTCTATATCAGCAGACTGTAAATATTATATAATAAATTGAACCTTATTTATAATATAAAATTTACAGTAAGAAAAAATTAGTTTTTTGATATTTAATTAATTTCTTATGATTTTAAGATATTAATTTTATTTATATATAATAGAAGTTCCATATATTATTGGTGAATGGAGAACCATTTCTGCTTTGTCATATATATTTTTGTTATAGATTTTATAAATTTGAACAAATATGTTATTGAATTATCCTACAAATCATCTATAATATCATGAATTAATGCAATAGATGCGATAAATTTTAATATAAATTTATAACAATAAATTAATAAAACTTGCACAAATATTATGTAATTAATGTCCTGTATTTATTTGACATTAGTATTATCTAAGCCATCATTATTCTTAAATTTTAATTTCTGTATCAAATCTGTTATTAATCATAAGTGACAAAATATTTTCTGCGTAGGGTGAATTACTTCCGAGACCAAACAATTAAATTAAAATAATATATTTATTTTCAATTTATACTGCGTGATTTAATTAAATTTATTTTCCTTTAAAGATTAATTATATGATAGAAAGATTTAGTACATTTAGAAATCTTTATAATGAAACTAGACTATTGAAGGCAAAATGAATTGTTAATGATGACTGATGACTAAGATATATGAATGCGTCGGAGAAATAGCAGGTCTTACAAAATCAATCTGCTTAAATTTTATTCACACAGTTGTTTATATAATATTATCACACAGTTAACACATTTGAAACAAAGTTGGTTAATAGCCAATCATGAAAATGGTATACTGTCTTATGGATAATCCTTACTTTTAGTGCATGAAACATGTTTTAAATCAAACACATTGTATGTTTCTGCTTTTTTAATTGAAAATCAAATTGATTGCTTAGGAAATTTGTATGCAAAATATATATCCGTTTTAGTTTAATAAAAAAATTATTTTTCAGATTTCTAGAAATAAACAAATGTTTAAAAAAATATGATTGCTTCTGTCGTTCAAATTATTTGTTTTTGATTTTTTGTTGATTATTTTATTGCTGTTGATAATAGTTAATTGTGTTGATAACTGGAAATATTAAGAT
>JAPDSC010160988.1:334247-383679 GCA_026290005.1 Latrodectus geometricus
TTTGTACACATTAAAACAAATTTAAATTCAGCCAAATATTGATTTAATATACATAAAACTTATCAGCACTAATCTCCTGATAAATCATGTGCAAGAGTTATGATTTTACTCAATTCTGATCATAGTACTTGAGTATATTTTTATTTATAGCTTGCAGAAATATCAAAAAAAAGTTCTATTACAACTGTAAGCATTTTGAAATTTTTTCAACTATGAAAACATTTAAGCAAATGATTCTCTCAAATTTTCTGCAAATACATTATAGATCGTATATAATTTTATTTCTCATAAAATATTCATTCCATAATATATTTCATTCCAAAAATAATTTTCAATTTGAAGATTTTTGTTGGGATTTAGTTTTATGAAGCATGAACAAAATCATTTGATAGTGAAATCGTATCTTGTGATTACATTCCTGAAATCTATTCAATTTTATTTCCCTCAAAATTGAAATTTAAAATATATTTATCAATAAAACGTTTAGTAAATAAAGTTTTTTTTTGTAAAACTTTATCTTTAAAAATTAATTTGTAAATATAATGTAAACGAAACTCTTAGTATATTTATACTATATATATATAGTATAAATATATATATATATATATGATTAATTGATGTATAATTTTCCTAAAATTTGAACCTTGTTTTATGCATGTGTAGGCTGTGTGTTAATTGTTGTTTTATCAAGATGTGAGGATTTTTAATTGTTTTATGTATGTCAATTGTTTTATGAATTATGATATCAAGAGGCGAATGACATTATAGCTGAAGACTTTTGATAGAAATGTTAACATTAGTTCCTTTCGGATAAATCTTTTCACATGTAATGTGTCGTGTATACATCTAGAATGATAAAAACCTGGAAATAAGTAAAATGCCAACTTTAACAGACTTACCCGCAGAAATCGAAAGTGCATTATCTATAGTAGACAAACGCATGAGGCTCGTCTGTTAGAAGAGTATAATACTATCATTATGAATCATTATGGTGAATCATTATGGCTATAATTATGGTGAATTCACATTTCTATACGCGTCCATTAAACACTATTAAACAGACAGCCTAATAAATAAATCCACGATGGTTTGATTGGTTTGGGCGTTCTTTTTCATTGTCGGAAGATTGTGAGTTCGAAGTTCGAACTAAACAAAGATCCAACTGCTAATAGTAGTTGGGGCATGTTAAATATGCCGTAGTCGCAATGTTTTCCAAACAATGTCTTTCATGTGAGCATGAAATGATATCTTTGAAGAAGGCAAGTCAAGTATTGGGAAATCTTTGGCTTGGTCCTTGCTTCTAAATTATGAAGATTCCCACCAGGCTGCTTCTATCTAACTGGTAGAGCCTAACTCAGGGATAGGTACAGAGAAGCATCCAGGCGCAACAACAACAGCCCAAGAAGTGTTGTAAGGCATGCATGTGATCTGAAAACTTCATTCCGTATAGAGAGTCTAACCGAAATTTACCCTTACATTTGACACTGCATAGTATGCAAATAACATTCGAAGTCTGTTATAAGCCAAATTAATGTAGACTATGGGTTGGCTTCTGAAAAATTTTTATAAATAGAAGAACATATGTACCTGTTACAAGAAACAAAACTGGAAAAGCTTCAAAGTACCCATCGCGATAAAGGTGCATGTAGAAAAAGGAAGTTCTAATATAGTTATATATGAAATTAAGGTTAATATTTCCTTACTAACACAAGAAGAAATATAGCATGTGATCAAAATCAATGGAGTAACTCGGAATAATGACTCGTACTTACATAATTAATGACACATATGTGAAAATATAAGAAAATTAATTATTTTGGACAGTTAAAACTTGAGTACGCGATATCATAAATTTGCATTTCTTTTCTTAACAAATTATGATACGTTTGACAGTAAATTCATTATATGCTATGCTTTCTTACACAGTTTAATTATTTTTCAAACACCTGTATCAATATGCATTGACATTACTTTCTTATTCTAAATTTTCTATAATATGAAGTATATTACACATCTTTTCACTAATTTTTTATAAGCCATGTAAAAATTTATTGATTTTAATTTATAAAATAGGGGTCTCTTATTACAATAATACATAATTCAGACTAAATTTAAATTTTAATAAAATTTATGTAAGAAAAATTTGCAGCAATAATTAGTTGTAAAACATAAAAACTTTTTGTAAGCATAAAAGTAATAATTGTTTGGATGTTCATTTTTTATTCATCATTTTTTTTTTGTAAATTCTGCATCAAATGCTTTAATACAATAAATTGAATTAAGAAAAAATTATAATTTAATTAACTAAACATGAATTAATAAGAAAGACACTTTGATAGTTCGTAGAATTTGTAAAGTGATAAATTTTTTTATCTGAGATTTTAGTTGAAAAAAATATATTTAGGCCTTCTAAACATATAATAACTGAAATTAATAATTCAAGTAATGCTGATTATTTTAAAATAGCATTTATATATAAAGTGCTTTTCTCCTAAAAAAAATTATTTTTCGTTAATTAAAAATTGAGATGAATAAAGCATGTTTAATTTTATAGACTGAAAATTTTGAAAACCATATAACATGTTTACTTATAGTGAAAAAAAAAATAAAAGATTTCTTTTATATAATTCTAGATACTCATTTATATTATTCGAAAACATACAATTCTTGGTATCCTTATATTACGTAACAAGAAAGTACATAAAATAATTTCCTGAATTCTTTTACATATATAGTAACATACTTTTTCATTAAAAACACAGAAAAGAATTGTTCTATTTTTTTTATTAAAGGAATTCAAAGAATGCGTTGGAGTAAAAAAAAAATTAGATAATACGTCATCTCAGTTTATTTCATATGCACATGCTGAGAAATGAGTTACTCATCGTTTTTCGATCGAAAAGAGATTTTAAAAGAAAAACAAAATTTACATTTACACTGTATTCTTTTTTTTTTTCCAGTTGAAGAACCACTCCTCATTCCTGGCTTGTAAATCGAAAGCAATGAGCATACCACCTCCTACTGCACAAAGAACACCTCCTTCTTGTATGCTTTTTTGTAGTTTTTGTAAATTTTTTTTTTACCCATTACTCTACGTTATACATTTTCATATTTTTTAAAGAAAAGAAATAGAAGAAAAGCAGCGGAGTGGGAGTGTATTCCATCTTCAGAAGAATCCCTGCTCAGAACGATCTGAACCGAAATCTCGATCCCAAAGAGAAAATTATTCGCCATCCGCTGAGGGACTTCTTTTGAAGGGATGCAAAAACCCAGCCTTCATGAATAGAGATATATATATTGAACCAGAAAAAGAAGGCACGTTCCCCGTTAAAAAATGCGTTATGCAAATTTAAAGAAAAGTGGGGAGGTGATTTTTTTAATAATGAAAACATAGACCACCCGTAGTAGAGGCATCAAGCGGGAAGAAGTCCTCAAAAAAATGTTTATGTTGCAGACAATAGGGCTTTCTAGCAGGAGAACCACATGATAATTTCATTCTGTTTACGAGTGAACTATAAACAGAAGGGTTCCGGATGTGAGATTGAAATTATGAGGAAAAAATTACACTGTTAAAACTTGGAGGGGTGGATCTATTATGCCTCACGAATTTTTTTCGTATGATAATGAGAAGAGAGGGTAATAGTGTTCTCAAATTACTTTCTGGCGATGATTTTTGTTCTCCGTTCTGGAAATTAAAACGTAGGATTTTAGCGAGACCTGAGTTCTTTAATAGATCAAATAATGAAGGGAGAAACTAACCATTGATGTGTGAGTGATTAGAAGATTCATTATTTGGGAGATTTGGGATTATTCTAAATGAAATCTGATGTTAAAGAGGATAAACTGCCTTTTTAGCAATCGTAAATTAGTTCAAAAACTTAAATTTTTGTTTAATTGCCTGGTAATTTTAAGCCACATATAAGCTCATACTTATTATGGTAAAGAAATATGCATAGCAACTGATTAAATGACAGAATGAATACATACAAAACATAAACAAATGATTAAATTTAAATACACTTCTAGTAGTACGTTGCCTAATTTTTGACCCAAATATTCCAGCTGCTGGTGTATTCTATATGATTGTAACAATGGATGGATAAGGATTTAACACTGGTTCTATTGAAAATGAAGATACAGCAGCAAAATGAATGCTTTTTATTGCTCTTCCTTTTTTTTAATAAACTCTTCTCAAAGCAGTATGATTTATTTTTCTATGTATATAATTGTCATTCGTATTATAAGTGATATGGAAAAACGTAATAAATTGAACCATCCAGCATTAAGCGCCAGGATACATATAGTATCATGTCAGAACACACTGAAAGAAAAATGGATCACATATTCACACAACAGATACCTCTGATGTAAGTAGTTTAAACTAACGTTTCATCAAGATACTTTTAATTTGGAATTTGATATAAGCGAAACTACACTCTTTCATCAGAAATTTCCTCTGTCTCCTATTAAATAACATATTGCATTAAGCATCATAAATTCAGATTAATTCACCATCATGATGTGATAAGTTCATTTAATAGATGTATATTCCTAATTTGATATCGAATTTTCATTAAACAATCAATTGAATGAATTTTGATTTTCTAAGAATAGGACGATCATTCAAGAGTAAGGCATTTCCAATGAATGTCGCCAATTAACAGTATGCTCAAACTAAATAGCAGAATAGTCACATACTGGACTTTATTCCTTATGATAACTTCATGTTCTGGGGTCATCACTTGGTAGTAGCAGAGAAACACTGAAAAAAATTATTTTACAACAGCTTGTACAATTAAGGTGCTTTTCTTGATAAATTTTTTATTGTTTAAGTTAATTTGACCTCCCAAGACTGTTAAGTTAATTCTCCAACAATCATCGGTTTTAAAATGAGAAATTTAAAACCAAGGCAAAATAGGACTATCACTTCTTGTTTGTACTTCAGGTATAAATCATATTTAATAGAATGAGTGTCACTCATTTGATAAGATGAGTAAAAATTCAATTTAGAAAACTTATTTAATAGTTATATTTTACGTAATAAATTCATAAATTATATTTTGCAAATTAGAGACTATATATTAAGTTATAACCACAATAATAGTACACTACTGGACATTAAAATATCTACACCAAGAAGGCGACATGCTACTGACGTGAAATTTATACGAAAGGAAGAAGGTGCTATGATATGCAAATGATTAGCTTTCCAGCACATTCAGACAAAGCAGGCGCCAGTAGCGACACCAACATTGTGTTTAAATGAGAAAATTGTTCAGCCGGTTCCTCACACACAAATTGCATTTGAACGTTGTTGCTTGGTGAAAAGTTGTTGTGATGCATCGTGTAAGAAGGAGAAATGCGTACCTGCACGTTTCTGACTTTGATAACGGTCGAATTGTAGAGTAAAGGGATTGCGGTTTATCTTATCGTAGTATTGCTGCTCGCGTCGGTCGAGATCCAATGACTGTTAGCAGAATAAGGAATCGATGGGTTCAGGATGGTAATACGGAACGAAATGCGGGATCTCAACAGCCACCTATCACTAGCAGCCGAGAAGACAGGCATATTATCCGCATGGCCGTAATGGATCGTGTAACCACATCACGAGCCGTGAGTCAAGAAACGGGGTCGTTTGGAAGACAACAAGTGTCTGCACGAACAGTTCGACGACGTTTTCAGCAGCATGGACTCTCAGCTCGGAGACCATGGCTGTGGTTTCCCTTGACGCTGCGTCATAGACAAGAGCGCCTTCAATGGTGTGATCAACGATGAACCTGGGCGCACGAATGGCGACACATCATCTTTTCAGATGAATCCAGGTTCTGTGTACAGCATCATGATGGTCGCATCCGTGTTTGGCTGCATCGTGGTGAACGCACACTGGCAGCGTGCATTCGTCATCGTCATACTGACCCATCACCTGGCGTGATGGTATGAGGTGCCATTGGATACACGTCTCGGTCACCTCTTGTTTGCATTGACGGTGCTTTGAACAGTGCACGTTACATTTCTGGTGTGTTACGACCCGTGGCTCTACCCTTTATTCGAGCCCTGCGAAACCCTACGTTTCAGCAGGATAATCCCCGACCGGATGTTGACGGTATTGTACGGACCTTGCTTGATATGGAACATGTTCGGCGTTTGCCCTGGCCAGCACGTTCTCCTCATTTTTCATCAATAGAAAACGTCTGGTCAATGGTTGCCGAGTAACTGGCTCGTCACCAAACGCCAGTGACTTCGGTTGATGAACTGTGGCATCGTTTTGAAGCTGCATGGGCATCTGAACCTGTACATGCAATCCAATCTCTGTTTGACTCAATGCCCAGGCGTATAACTGCTGTTATTACTGCCAGATGTGGTTGTTCTGGGTACTGATTTCTCAGGATCTATCCAGCCAAATTTTTTTAAACTTTAATCACTTGTTATTTCTAGTATAATATATTTGTCCAATAAACATCATTTTGTTATCTTCATTTCTTCCTGGTGTAGCAATTTTAATGGCCAGTAGTGTAGATAGGAAATTATTCACTTTAAATTTTAGCACAAGTCTCTGATTGTTCTAATTTTTCCAATATTGATAAAAGTACTTTAACAGCATTTAAACTTTTAACAAAAAAATTAAATGCTGAAGACCAGCAATTAATAATTAGGATATTTTTTCAGGAAAATGTGATGATCTCTTTGCGGCCAAAAATATCAAAACGCTATTTGAAAGCAAGCATATCCAATTTGTAAAATTAGCATGATCTCAATAAAAATCTTTGATTTTCTTCTGTTTTGTCAACCTTCAAATTTTTAATATTTGTTTCTTCTTGCAATACTGTGTACATTATTCAATAAACTCAGAATTCCCATCTGAGATAGAGCAATTTATAGATTGTTGGTCAAATATTCATAATATATCACAAATTTGTTCATAAAGTTTGGTAAAAAAAGAAAAAAGTCTTATTTATATATTATTTATCATGAAAGTTACAACAAAAGGAAAAATAATCATAAACAGGGGAATTTATGTATTTTTATGAATGCCTTAATAGCAACATTCATCGAGTAATATAGCATTAAAAATATTGAAAAATAATAGATTGCATAACCATCACTCACAGTAATAAAAGCTTTTAGACTTCATAATGTTACAATTTATAGATTCTGAAAGTTATAAGAAATAATGGTATTCTAGCTGATTTAAATTTGATGTTCAAAGAGATTTTTCTTTATGCGAAAATAGTCACTTAATGAAACTTACCAGGAAGCCAAAATCGATGTATATAAATACATGAGTAATTTGTGATATATACCAATAACGAGCATGTTGTAAAACGCAAAAGCTTTCATGTTCCAAAGAAGATTTACATATTCTAAGAAACGCGTGCACATGCGTTGTCTTGTTGAAATATAGCATTAGAAAGGTACTAACAGAAAAGTAAAAACTTAAATTTCAAAATGACTTTTATGTATTGAAATTTTTATAATTTAGCATAGGTAAGAGTTCTCATGTTTTATGCCTCATATTATAGTGTCGCAAATAAACTTGTATTTAGTGTATATTTAATAACTCGCGCTGAGGAAAATCTTTTAATTTCATGATATAACATTGATGAATTTAACCCCATCGTAAGAATTAAAAGTGAAGCAGGACTCAATCAATTATGACTTCTTTGGGTGTTTTGATTAATCCAATGTCGTTATAGTCATCATCGTTATTGTCGTTATTAACATCGCAAGAAAATTAATTAAAAACACTTTAAAAAAAGTCACGTGTAATAGATGAGGACCAAACAAAGTTGAATTATAATTAGAGAACTTTTTCTGTATACTTAAATAAGAAGTTGTATGGCTTATCACATCCATATGCGAGAATTGTTTATTGCTATGAAATTATAAAAAATTAGTCAAAAAATTATAAATCACTGTTATTCACCCGAGAAATGTATGACATTATAATATTCGTAGGACATTAAAATATCCTTTTTCTCTTCTAACTAACTCCATTCTTTTTTAAATCCATCATTTTTTTTAGATACATGCTTGATATATTTTCATTATACATCTTTACAGAAATCATTATAAAGTCTAATCGATTAAAATAAAATACTCATATGGCATTTTTAAGTTACATTTTAGCATATAATTACAACTTTTTAAAAATAAAATGATGAAGTATACACTTAAACACTAAACCCAATTCACATATTAAAAAGAACTTCTTGACTTGCAAATGCTTGATATTTTGCAATTCACACTTCAATTTGCAGTTCACATCATTCATAATCAAACTATTCAACATTCAAATCAATCTTAAATTAATTTTTTTATTTAATTTAATACATTTAAACCGGATTACATTTCCTGCCAGTACAAAATTATGACCTTGTAATTTTCTCGACAACACTACATAAATATATCATGAATGGATGAACTGGAGTAACATTTGTTTTTAAAAAATTCAGATAATATATGTTAACATAAAATTATTTTTATGCATATAAGCTCTGTATTTATAAATTAATTATTTATAAAAATCCTAAGATCCAATTCATCTTTGTAAAAATCAATGATCTTTATTTAAAATTTTTTAAACCACATATGGGTGAGAGTTTCATGTGCCAGCAAATACGGAGCTCTGTTTTCTTTCGAGAATTTACTCTTCCCTAAATAAAAATACCAACAACTACTTGCGTATTCTTTTCACTTATGCTGTATGATACATATTGAGAATTCAATTCTCTCAATATGCTAGTACGTCGAGAATTATATCACACTATCAAGGAAATTAGAATTCATAAATAAATAGACCTCATTGATTTTCAGTCCCTCTTAGATGACTAAGGAGGGCAATTCAAACATTCTTTCTGATATAAGGTAGTAAATGAAACTCAAAATACCAGTAGTATAGCTTACAGACAACGTTCAGGGAACTTCTTTTTAACTATCTTAGCTGATAATGCTTTTTCTGTTTAAAACCAATCTGGGTCTAAGACAAAAAGACTAATTTGTTTCGATAAATATCGAAAAGAATACTGGTAAACTGCGATAGAGATAACTGATAATTTTTCGAGGGACACACAGCCATTAATTTGAAATTGTTTTAAGAATTAAATTCATGGAACAAATATTAAGCAAAATCTTATAATGTGCCACTATCGTTCAATAACGTCACAGAAATCTGAAATTCAATAATATTAATTGTAGGCAAATATCTTCTCTAATGCATTTTTGAACTTTGATTGACTGAAAAATGTTAATATATATTCCTTCATTGAAAGTAATTTCTCCTTAAACTATTGCTTTCTTACTGCATTATACACAGATAAAATGATAACATCACAACAATTTTGATTACTACAATTCGATGAAATACTACAACATAAAAAATTTCCGAATCTAAAGAATTTTTAATTCCTTCCAGCCTATTTGTGATTTTGTGATATGTTAATGTTTCTCTTAACTTTTAAAAGCAGGCATATATATATATGTGTGTGTGTATACTATTTTTCTTTGATGAATCATGGCTAATCTCTCTGGCTGCAGAATGTGAATATTATTTCACTTTTTTGCTTGATAAAGTCAAAAAAGTGAAAAATCAAAAAGACGTGTTAAATCAAAAAGACGTGTTATCTATAATCATCGTTATTCATGATGGTGAACAGGAACATTATGGCCATTCAATAAAACAAATCCAGTTGCAAATTTTTGCTCAAGACTGAGTGATCCGTAGGTTGTAAAATTCTATAGCTTTTATGATTATTTGGCTGATTTTTAACACTAAAACATCGCATAATCCAAAATCTTCTTTGGTACTCCCAGACAACTTTGGTAATGCATTATGTATATATTCATATATTAAATTGTAACTTTTAATAAGGCACCATTTGAGTATCATAAATTTTGCTTATTTTTAAGGCCAATTTACATCTTTCTTCACTTAACCCAAAGTTCTGTTTTTTTATCAATTGGCTACTGATAATAATATAAGTAATAATATAAATATAAGTAAAACCTTGATTACTAACAAAAATCTCAAAACTACTTTGACATCATATAAATTTCCCTCTAAATAACCTAAATTTCTCGTTGATCGTCATTTACAAAGATTTAATTCTAATATAATGTTTAATTTTTAAAGCATAATGAATCTACTTTGCATTATTAATTAAAAATGTTCCCCCATTTTCTTGATTCAGATTTTTACTTTTTATGACATTTTAAAAAATTAATGAAAACTAAAAAGATTCTGATACATAAATAAGAGCCAAGAGACAATGAAATGCTCATACTTGTAAAAATTTAAAACCATAATATGTTTTATATTAATTATTTAAAGTAATAAAATATTTTTAGCAAAAATCAATAATAATTTGTCAACTTTTCTTTTAGAATTATATTTCTTGAAATGATAGTTATAGTTTAAAATACAAATTAAAAAATGGGTGCATGAAATTCCTATCTGTACTTTAAGTACTTCCTTTTATCCTCTTTAAAAATTAATTCTCTTTAAAAAAACATTTATGAATGGACATAAAATCAAGTGGTAAAATGTGATTTTGTCCCTTTTATTTGCTACTTCATGTTAGTTAGAAGCAGTTTATGAGTTTGAAGCCAAATTGAAAATTATTGGAACAAAATATTGTTTTATATTACTGAAGAAGAAATCATTCAGTCAAATCATTTACAATAATGAAATTTCAATCTATTTAAAAAAAAAAGAAAAATTAGACAGATTTTAAATCAGTGTAATTAAAAAAAAGAGACAAATATTTGAGAAAAATAGATGATATCTCTAAGCTATCAGGTAACAAAAGAATAATACCAACTAGTTTTTTAAAATCATTGGGAGATATTGCTCAGATGAAAAAGAAGCAATAGAGAGAAGTAGTTTGAAACTGCAGAATAAAGCTTTTACAATTTTTATCAATTGAAACGTCAGATATGTAAGCACAAAAAAGTGTCAAAATCAGCAGGTGGAATTTAAATATCACATTCAGGAATATTTGCACAATTGCCTTTACCTTCCCTACATTTTTTTTTCTATTTCATTCATTTGCTGAAGTTTTGAGGGTAATTTTTTTCATGCCCTGCCGCTTTATAAAGGCTCAATTACACTATCATTACGCCATAAAAGAAGGGGATGCATTAAGTCCTCACCCCCTACCAAACGCTGCGTGAAACCGGGCAGGCGTGATTCTCGTCACCTACCCGCTCCTTTTCACGCGGCCATCACATTAGATCTTTCACAGATCATTGCGTCCTCCCAGCTTCTGTTCCCCCTACACCAAAAACCCACACATCACCACTTCATCCCCTCATTGTCCACTTCACAGGGAACCGACAAACCAGGAAAAGGGGGGATATGTCACGTATTCTCTTTCAGCTCTTTTCACAAAAGTCTTGTCGGGAGGTGGTGATCTGACAAAGTTATCGTCCCGGCCCATTTTCGGCACAAACTGGGATCAAAGAAAGATGGGGAAATAGAAGTAAAAAAAGAAGATAACAAAAAATGAAACTCATGTAGAAGAAGAAGGGAGTTTCAGTCATGAGTAGTGTTATTACTGCATATGAGTAAGTCGAAGTTCCTCTTCTTCCATGTTTATTCGTGCTCTCAAACTGAAAATCACTTTTCATGCGTCAAGAGTCTGTCGTTGTTTGGCTTTAACCACACGATTCGTGCTTTGAAAAAAAGAAACTGACTTAAAGTAAGCGATGGAGAGACTCTTTTGTATTATTCCTTCCTTTTTCTATTTCTTTTCTTTGACAAGCGGGAAGTGTGAAATATAAACCTTGAGGTGTATCAGAGTACCTGCCTTTCAGGCATGGTTGTCCTCCAGCGATATTGCCTCTCGCTATCTGAGCGCCATTTGTGTAAAGGCGTGGGGACAGGGACATAAAGAAAAGGGGCTAAAAGCGTCTCCAAGAGTGTTATTTTATATGACTGGTATAGTCATCACATGGGCTGAAGCAGTTTACATCGCTACTCCTGCGACGAACTCGCTACACGAAAACTGTGAAGCCACTCTCTCACTGACAAAAGAACTCCAAATTGTGTGTTGGGCTATAAATTCCACCTGAAGAATATCTTTTTCTTTCATTTGTTTCCTTTTTTCACTCTCCCTACCTCAGCGACCCAACGAGTATTGCAGAAGTGATATTTTTTATTATCATCATTATTATTTGCATCGTTTTTTTTATTTTGTTGATCTTCCTCGTCCATTCCTTACCTTATCTAGAGAACGCATCTTTCATAACGATGGCCTGCGGTTGTAAAACGGTGAGGGTAAGGCCCAGATAGAGCCTTATTTAGGCCCGACGGCTGCGATTTGGCGTTCGCTTTTGTATTTTATTGGTCGGTGGCGAAGAGTGCGTTGATGACCTGGGTAAGATAGACCATGGAAGCAGAGGAGAACGAGATATTTTTTCCCTACCTTCTCCTGGAACTACCGTCTCCTCTCGTATCTGCCTGATAGCCAACCTGTCTAATATTCAAGATGATGTGTGAGGAAAAATCGTTTGTCTTCTCAGTTAACTTATCAAAGATACTACAAAAAATAGTTCCTGCCATCCCGACACTTTTATCGACGCTCAGAAACATTTTTATCCAAGTGGGAATTGATGACACTGAATCCTTTCTTTCCTGAACACAAAAAGGAGGGTGTCGCGATGCGTTTTTTATTTGATTATTCAAAAGATGCCCTCTAACGGGGTAAGGTAGAGAGGGGTAAAAATGGGGGATCATTATAATTACTCCGATGGAGCATTACAATCCATAAACACTATCGCACGTGCACCCTGTTCGAGAGATATGGTTGCCCTCGGGACATTCAAAAAGAGATAGAGCCACCTTAATGGAAGCTCTGTTCAGAGTTTTGTAGATAAGGCTCTAAATGCACTTTTTACTCCTTTCAAAAATACTCTGAAAAATGACCCGACGTAAATGTCTTCCGTCATCAAATTCTCTAATAGGGATAAGTCTAAATATGTTTGTGCGGTAAAAAAAGTGCGCTCGTGGTAAATTCAAACGTGGTAAATTGGAATTTCAGAAATGGAAATGTGATGAGCAAACCATAACGCTTTCTCATTTTCCAATCTTCCTGCACCCTTTTCTGATAAACTCCGACTAATCGTTGCATCAAAGGATTGGATGGGAAAAAGTTTTTTTATTCTTCTTATTTATAATATTGTGTTTCGACTGTTATTATCTAATATGTGAGTGGTTTAATTTGTGAGGGGATTTCTACACAGACTGCTTTTGTTCAAACACAGTTGAGGTTGGAAGGTAAATTATTTAAAGGATCAATTTTCGAAGGGAGATAAGATAAAAAAGAAGAGCTTCGGGGTTTGACGGAACAATTGGGGAAGGAAGGAAGTTGAATTAAAATATTTCTCTAGAATGATGAAGAGGCATTTAATTTCTGTTTTAATGCTCCGTGCTGAAAATGAATCAAGTGAAGTTGGAAGTTTATTGACTGATAATTCCTTTGTTTGAATGAATATTCCTATCTTTTATTTATTTTCTCTAAACAAATAAAATATATAATAAAGCGAGCTGAATGAGCATAATTTAAAAATTTATAGTTTTTGTTTTCATTTATGAATTAATCAATTATTTTATGAAAGCTTATGCAGATAAAACTATTAAAAATAAAAAAAACTTCTTGCTAAATACATATTATGAGCTAATTTGCAGTTTTACAACTTCCTTTTTCTCAAACATAGGTATTTCCAATTAATTTCGTTTCTAGTATTTTCTAAAATTTCTAACTTAAAATGTTATTTGAGCTATTTTGTGACATCATGGAAAATAATAGGCGTTTAAGATTGTATATTAGGTTTAAACTTACTGCTTATTTTAAGAAAGTATTTTTGTTTTTAATCGATGTACAGATATTTTAAAAGTTATGTACATAAAAAGAACTGTGTGTCATCCAGTTCAAATGCAGCATTTTTAAATCAATTAGTATTCACAAAAACTATAAAGTAAATATAAATACTACATAAATGTATAATTCTAAAAGATTTCCTTTTTATCGATACTATATAAAATTAATATTCAAACTGAAAATCTCAAAAAACTACAATGAATTTGCTTTTGAAAGCCGCTTAGAAAAGAATTGTTTTTTTGGATACGTAATGAAAAACAAATTATGTAGGCTATTAAAATTAACTTTATCTATCTATCTTAGTTTGTTTGGTTTTCATTTGTTAGAAATTTAGTTTTACTCTTTTCTACATCTTTTATAAAGTTTTGGTTTTGACAATTATGAACACATTTATATATTTATAGCAAAACATTTTCAGTTGTTATCTTTAGTATTTGGTCATACTTATTGCACTTGTGTACAGGAAGACAACTACACGATATAGAAAATATTGAATATTTTTCTACAAAAATGAAGATTTTTGAAGAAAATTCATATCATTCAAATTCATAATATTACATATCTAAATAGATATGTAATAAAATATTACGTGATAAAATTATTAATTTCCTAAAATTCACAATTGATAATCAAATATGCTTTTCTTACAATAAATTATTATGAATATTTGATATTTTTTAAATCTTTTTCTTAAAATAATAGAAATAATATGAAAAGTAAATCGTTTTGTCCTCAGAAAAATCCAGAATTTCAAGGAACTAAGTATTTATGATTACTATTTTATCTTTTATTTTTTTATCCATAACTTCCTGCTCATACACAACTCTTATTCATTAAAATACTCGATTTCTAAAATTGATTATTAACTTTACACTAAACACTAACATTTAAACCCTTAATTACGCCTTTCACTATAATTGTCAGCGGTCTTACTTCATATCACTGATATCACCTGAAATTTAAATAAATATCACTTTGACAGATTATACAAAAAAATGCAAATCATTAAAATAAGGAAATGCCTTTCAATATAATCACTCGAGTTATACAAAATTTTTCTTCATATGTTTTATCGACAGCAAAAAAACAAAAACTTAAATTTTTTTCGTGTCATGCAACAGCTGTTAAAAATGCATAGTTTTTATAGCTAAATAATAAACTTAGCTTAAATGCTTATCAGATTATCGTAGCATTTCTTAGAACACACTGCGTCAACTGTAGAACTTGCTATCTTTTATTATCAGATGGTAGCTGAAAAGGATTTTCGTCATGTTTAGATATAAAATTTTTGAACTATAGTAAATGTATCTTTATTGCGTAATTCATTGAAAAACGGCTTCTGGCGTTGAAATTTAAAATATTATTTTATTCGTTTTAACCAATTCTCATTTTTTTGATATGTCTTGCATGGAATATCATAATTTTCAGAGCAATAACTCCATCTGTGTCAATAACTTTAAAATAAAATTGTTTATTTATGATCACCTCGTATATCAATCCAATAACAGAGGGAAATTAAAATTTTTAATTCAATTTTTTCTAAGGTTCACAAATGTGTAACGTAAAACATTCATGATAATGAAATAAGTTTTGTGAAATCAAATTTAATTTGAATAATGCTGTCATTAAATGGTCTTTTTTCTGGCAGCTTATTTTCATGCATTCTATGTTTGAACCATTTTCCAAAGATTCCATAAATTACTAACCAATTTTTTTGTGGGAAAAAAGTTCTGCAGTTTCAAAGTTAGTATATGCTTAAATATCACCAGGGCAATAACATTTAACAAAACAAGAATTAAAAATAAACTATCTAGGATTTAACAAAAAGTAAAACAGAATTTTACTCATTCACTGTGCTTATTTATGAAATTAAGTCTCAAACGGATTTTAGACAGATCAATATTTTATAAGTAATGACTCTTATTTGCGAGCATTCATTCAAAATTATTTTATCATCTACTGCAAATGTATAGAAAACAAGCTAAAGTACTCGAAATTATCCAGATTTTATGTTGACAGAAAATTTACTTCTTTTTCACAACAATTCCTTTCGTCAATCGTACTTAACTTTGATGTTAAAAACAAAATATTTTATTTATGTAGAAAAGAAACAGTCAGAGGAACATTTTTTACATACATAAACGTATCTTGGGCTCACCGTACTAGAATCGGTAGGATAAGGCTCTTCGCTGGGGAGTTTCGTGGGTTCATTCTCGGCTACTATTGAACAATAGGAATTAGGCATAGCACTTCTGCATGCACAACTGTTGGTATGAATGCCTGAGAGTTTTCCGGATTTAACTTCTTGAGGCAAGGTATGTAGTGCATTATCTATGAAAAATCTTTCTGGGAGGCAACACACGGCGGACATTTAAACGCCGTACAGTGGGTTCTAGCAGTTAACCTTTCTACACGATAGTGTCAGCATTAAAACATAGCTTGAGGATACGTAATGATTTTGTTTATAAAAAAATCAATGTCCATTTGGAGAGAAAATAAACAAAATATCCTTAATGCTGGATATTGAGCAAGTTAATTACTTTACCACTAAGAAATATACAATTTTAAATTGATTCTTCAGAAATCTTGCTTATATTCATTGACTGAACATTCTCGATTGAAATAACATTAACCTGAAATTGATGTTTATGTTAAAAGAGGCTGAAAGAGGAAGAAACTTTTATGCAAGTCTATCACCAAAATATTATAAGTGGTCACGTTTTAGTCTTTTATCATGTTTTAATATTAGAAAGGTTTCTGTCTTGTTTGTCAAAAGATTCTTTTGATGAGCCTTATTCCACTTAGTAACTTCATTCTTTTGGTGAGCCTTATTCCATTTACTAACTTTATTGTTGTTACATCTCTATAAGCTCATTTGATTAATGTGATAAGATATTTTTATATTAAAAAGTACTTGTATTTCTAAAAAACCCCAGAAAGATTAAAAACTATATTATAACAAACAAATTAATGTGTTCATAGTAAACTAAAAATCAGAAGGTGTCGAAAAGATTTGCTTTGCCAAGTGAGAGAAATATTAAGGCTATTTCTTTGTGCACTTGTTTCGTTTCATTAAGGTACTTTCAATTTATACTTGAAATTTACTTTGTCATGCTAAAGGATTTTAAATAATTGTTAAATTTATCTGTTTTTATAGCTTCCCCTATCATACACAGAACTCATAAAAATATGCTATCAAGTATAAAACAGTACCATTCAAACCGCAATTGACAATATGCATCTTGCTAAGAATGATCAAATACAGTAGAAGAGATAACTTATAGATCTCAAAGAAAAAAAATCACTTCCTGATTATTTGTACGTGATAGAAATTATTGTTAATATTGCAAACAAATCATGAACTTGCATATTTAATATTATTTTTAATTATGAATGTTATTCGATTACCCAAGCCACATCAGCTCAACTTATATCAAGAAGCCATTACCAATCTGACTTTTCTATTCAATAATCTGAGGTATAAAAAAATGATAGAGATAAGCACTCATTAAATCATAAAGATGTCGGGTTCAATCCCAATTACTATTGAACAAAGGAGATGGATGTTGCTTTTCTGCCTCCTACATGTATGTCTGCGGAGATGGATACTAGAGAGTTTTCTAGGAATACCTTCTTCGTGATAAATGTTTACGCCCCTAATTTATGAAAGCGTTTTCAGATAGAAATTTAAGCAATGGATTATTTACAAATTCCACAGGGCCTTAGTTTTATTAATTACTGTGAGTATCAAAACTTCCTAAGAACTAAGCACTTTTTCTAAGTGACTTAGTAGTAGAATTCTTCAGAGCCAAAAGTCCCAAGCCTGATTCCTACAATTGCGCTTCCGTATGCACGACTTTTGGGCTAAGAGCTTTGACACTGTTTAGAGAACATCTAAAAGTCTAAAACTGATATAAGGCATTTTAATGAATCTGAATTTGCCTTCCGAGAAAATGTTTTGCCAATAATAGACTATATTCATGTGTCACATGGGAAAACCCCCCCCCCCCAAAAAAAAAATCTCAAAAGCACCCACCTCAGCTATGTTAAAGTTCGAAGCTCAGCATGGATCAGCGGTTGCTTAAACAGCAGTTAGCATTAAACTAGAAATGGGGCAAATATTTAGAATTTTTTAAAATTTTCTTCTCTGTAACTCTTTAATACGGCTCATTATCTTGGAAAAGCACTTACGCAATACGTTCGAAAATGTATTTCAACAATCTTAGGCCATCAGGCTGTTTACAATCCAGGGTAAAAAATTTAAGGAAATAAAGGTAATTTTTATTTTGATTCAATAAATTTTAGAGTGATATTTAAATTTTAAGACTGATTTGTATTTATTCTGTCATATAGAGATGTCTCGAATTTTTACATAAGTAAATTCACTGACACTCTACCTTTTACTAGTAAATTGCAATTAGATAACTCGTTGTCATTTCAATCAAATTCTTCACTATTTTTAAAATATTATCAATGATGATTCAAAGTCTTTAGACCTGCACATTTTATGTTTTAAGAGATGTAAAAAATTTGTATTTTTAAAGTTTCATATAATTTGTGGCTTTAAGATAAAGAGCCCGAAATTTCATTCATATCTGAGTTCAATTGTATACTTACGCAAATAAGAAATATAAATATTTATCTTTATATGGTTAAATAGCAGATATTTAAAACAGAATATTGATTAATACCAGCATGGATCTGTTATATTATGAATTTTAGACAAAATAAAAGTAATTTAAATTAGTTTCAAAAAAAGAGATACACTAATTCCTTCATTTACAAACTTTCAAACATTTATCCTGAGACATCCCACATTATTAAAAACACTTTTTACAATTTAATTTTCTTTTGCAGTTTCTCTTTTAAAATGAAAATAATTGGTTTTTATTTACATCTTAGTTGCAATAAAGTTTATTTATTTATACTTTTATTTGAAAGAGTGACTTTTGATAATTTTGTATAAATGTTTTGATTTTGAAGCATTTTGTCCACTCAAAAAAATTTTGTTGTTGTCGTGTGCCAGCCAGGGGTATGGGGTGCGCTGCTCCACTTTTCCAACTGAACCATATTTGGTGTGGAGTCCGACTTCCTCAGTACACACAAGCCATAGGTACCCGTTTATAGGGTAGGCAACCAATCACACACAAAGAAAGGACAAAGACAAGAAAGAGAGAGAGAATACATCCATGCCCGAGCCAGGATTCGAACCCAAGTCCCATCCATCTGTAGTCAGGTACGCTAACCACTAGACAAGTTGGGCGGCACTCAAAACAAAAATATTATATAAAATATTTCAATTAATAATAATTAAATAAAATTTTTTCTTATTATTATACTTAATAAGTTCTTTCAGAGTTTGAGAAATAATATTTCGTATATTCTTCACAACTGTTAAAAATAAAAATTTACGAAATAATATAAATTAGCATGCTGATGCCAATAATCTTAACAAAAGGTAATACTTTTGATTAATTTTTAGTAGATATTTTTTTATAAATACTTAAATTGGAGCCTAACTATTTACAAATTTTTATCTGTACTTTCTTGAATATCCTAGAAAATCTTTCAAGCTACTCAGTTTAAAATATTAAGTTTAACGATAACGAACAAACAAATATAAATAATGTGAGTTAAGCCTTAAAGCTGTGTAATATATGGCCTCTTTTGTAATGAAATATAACTGAAGAGAGAGAGTTGACAAGTATCATCTAATAGTTTCAATTTTTAGACTATGAGTATTTTCCAAGACATTCGAAACAGTACGAGAAATAAAATAGATGGCTTAAGTTTCATGAGTCATTTATTTATCTCCAGATAAAAACTTTGCTTCAAAATGAAGAAAAAAAGTGGGAAAACTGTCGTTATAACGGTTCAGCTATGACAATTTCGAAACAAGAAGAATCTAAAAGTTGTCAGAAACGGACCATTTCTCACGGTAACATTTGTGTGACCATCGTCCGAAAAAATTGGGCATTCGGACAACGTATAAAAATATACTGACGGTGGCTTTCTGGGAAAAGGAATTCCATCTATCTGTATCTTTCATATTGAACGCAGTTCTCAGAGATATTGCCACAGCAGAAAAAAAAGAGAAAAAAAAATAGAAATGGAGAAAGAAATTGAATTCGATAACGCCTCCGTGGCTTCAGACATCGAAACAGGGACTTCGGAAAAGAGGGGAAAAAATAAGAAGAAAAAGAATGAAACGTCCGAGAAAATATACGTCCACATTTCCTGTTTGCTCGGCCAGTACGCTTTTATTATATATCTATATATTTGCTCGCTCTCCTCTGTCGTTTCTTTCATTCTGACTTCCATTTCGATCTGTTCTCATCGAGAAAGACATGTCGCAATGTCTGTCTTGTTTCACATGTGACTGTCCTCTGTGTCTTCCCCCACCCCTGGATTTTTTTTTCTTTTCTTGCCATTTCTTTACTCGGGAATCAATAAAAGTCTCTTCTCTGAATCTCACTGCTTGTACTAGGTCCGCAGCGTGAGCAGTAGTAGCTAGAGAAGATATTTGTTGTGTACTGTAGCAGAAAATGTCTGCCCCCCTTTTTTCCGTTCTTACTTGCTCGGGTTGGGTTTGCAGAACCTTAACCTTTGACTCGCTGAGAGTGTTGTTGGCGATAAGAATAGAGTAACAAACACGAATGTTTATCCAATGCATTTCTTTCTTTTCCTAAAAGTGTATAATATGTATATATTTGAAAAAGTAAATGCGTTTGAGAATGAAATTGTATACTTGCACTGCTAAAATAAAAATATTCTTGTAAAAACCGTGGTTTGTATTATCTGATCTACAGTTTTATTTTCTTAAGAAAATGAATCTGTATCTCATTTATAATAAAGATCTTAATCTAATTCGGTTTTGTCAAACTCATTTACTTAAAATCAAAATTGAAAATTCTATATTTTTATCATATTTAGAAAGTATGTATAATATAATCATTATCTCAGACATATGTTTTGATCTATTACTCATAATAGATAAATATCAAACTATTTATCTATTAACATATTAAAATTTCTTCCAAATTAAATAAGAAAAATAACATAGAATCTAATACAACGATGCATAATTTTGTTTTTTATGAATTGATTATTATAAATTTTCGCTTTTAATTAATTCTCATATAATAAAAGGAAGAAACTTACTTAATACTTAGCTTACCATCCCTTTTGCTTACATATTGCCCAACAAATATTATCACATTTTTAGCCAACAATTAAGGGAAAATGTGATAGTTAAAATATTTAAATTTTATTTTTTACAAAAAATATTTTCAGTTAAGTTTACAAGTAGCTGTCAATGGTGCTGAATGGAATGCTGCTAAATTTTTCTCTACATTGAGGTAAAATTGTTGCAAAGTCATTCTATGAAGATAACATAAGCAACTTAATTTAATGGAGAAATGTAAAACACTGAACATCTACTAATATTCTCCTTATGTGCTAAAATCTTTTGTTGAGGATATGATATAATGCAGCTTAACTACACATATGAAACTTAGTAAACACAAAATATGAAATGTCGCATTATTCCTTATTAAAAGTTACTTTATATGTTTTTGTGAAAAATATAATTTTGCTTTCTTTCAATTTTTAAGTAATTCTACCAACATTGTGTGATGACATGTGACTTAATAATTTTCATTTGTTATGCAATTTCAATTTGAAACTAATCAATAAAAGTTTTGTAAATTAATATTGAAAGATTAATGAGATTTCATTGATCTACATGTGTCTTTAAAGTAAGAATCTTATGAAATTTAAATGAAATTATAAATTTTTAATTAGTTTTTACGAAATTCTATTTTTTGTAATCATTTGTTAAGACAAAAAAGTTGATTTCTGTAACATGATAACTTTTGAAAATTAATTTTTGAATGTTTGTGAAGAAACATATCAGTTTTTTTTTTTCACAAACATACAAAAGTTAATTTTCAAGTGTTTTTAATAAATATCTTTAGGATTCAATACTTTTTTGTGCAAATGTAAAATGTGTGATTTATCATAACGTTAACTTAAGTTTGCATTTATGAACAATGTAATTTCAAGTGTTAGAAATTTTAAGAAAAATTAGCATATTTTTTATAACTTGATACCTTTTTTAACTAAACATTTAAGTATTTTACTGTATTTCTATGATTCAAACATAATTTAATGAAGTTTTAATACCTCGCTTAAGAAAATAATATTAAAATTCTATTTTAATATATTCACTGCATATTTTTAATTGTAAAATATATATTTGTTTTATCGATTGACTGGTATTTTGGATATCAGTAACTGACCAAGTGAAGAATTAATATTTGTTTTTAGAAAGATCAACCACGGTGTTTTAATCAAAGATTGACCACACTCTTTGGAAAAAGTTGTAGAAACTTCTGCAAATCCATTTCTGCTTAATACATATATATTTGTTAGATAGGATTATTAGGATAGTAAGGAGTATTTTACTTTTGCATTATATATAAATTCTGACCACTATTTATAAAAAAAGTAGTAATATACACTGATTAATTTCAGAAAGTTATTTAGTCAAAAAAAATTAAATACTTTCCAAAATTGGTTTATTAATTAAAAAATTATTAAGCTTATAACCTCATAAAATATTTCTTAAATAAGGACTGGTGAATTTTTGCTTCATTTTATAATATAGATAGATAGATATCCAAACTCTGCTTAGTTTGTAGTTCATGTATGAAGAAAAATTATCTTTGTGTTGTTCAATTAATAATAACGAGTTTAAATATTTGTCTTTCTAGAGTATAATATCCTTTCAAGGGAATATTTGCCTAAAAACATTTTATTTAAAATATATATACATCTGTTTTTTATTTATTGCACGAAAAGCTTTATTTAGTTTTCTAATTTTTTTTTTGGATGCAATATTTACGAATTACTGTCGGATCCCTTTCATTTATTCTTTTATGATTAAACTGAAAGATTTATGATTCATGATTTATGAATGAACTATTTATGATTAAATTCAAGTGCCTGAAAAACAGAACTATTTAGTGTAGTGTAGAACTTTCTCAAGAGTTCATATGGGTAACATGACATGTCATGAACTTGTCTTATGTCTATATGTATTATGGAAGAAATCAATTCATTCTTTGAGTACTGCAGGGCAATCCAAAAATCCTTAAAAGTACAAGATGTTGAAGATTTTTTTTTGAAATGCATGTTACACAGCATCCCTGATATATTTAATAACGGTTATCTGACGGTTAAGTACTATTATGAGTAATTGAAATTAGAAGACTGGCCTTGGTCTCACTCTGAAGCAACTTTCAACGTGTCAATTTTAACAGGAAAATACAATCTGATCATTAAATTTGCACATCGTCCTGTTAAAATTACCAAGTCCTTTGAAATACAGATTCGACATGAATGACGAGGATCAAAAAGATATTTACTTATTTGTCATCCATTATAATTGCCTCTACACTTATATGAAGTCACATATTAAAACAGCAGTACATGTTTACATTCATTTTAAGCGTATACAGCTGTCTTAATATCAATCAGATTCTTTATATTCTTCCCACACAATATAGCTGAATTCGTTACAGAAATTTTTTATACCGTCTAAAATGTTTTCGGTAGTCAATAATCTGATAGTAGTGTTAGTGTGTTGAGACAAGATATAAAATCTTGTGCTGTTCAGTAAACAATGATATACGTCTGGGCCTTCAGTATATAAATTTCCGACTAACTATGATATCCTAAACAGTTCACCATTGCTGGTAGGAGAATTTGGAATCCTACTAATAACAGTGAATTCATTTAACATCAAACTTTTTTAAATTGAATAAAATTCAAAGCTGGCACTCGTTGTTGTTCTAGAATAGAAATTCTCAACTATTTCAAGAAGTGTTGCAAGCCTCTCATTTAAAAGTTCTAATTGATAATCATTTATTCTGTTCTTTCAATGTCTTTTTCCAAATATATTACTGTTGGAGATTTAATGTTTTATAGAGAATCGCTGATTCCTCATGCAATGGTTAAACAAAAAATTGACATTTCATCACTATTTTGGAACTGTTGTGTTTCACTTGTAATATTTACATTCAAGAAAAGAAGCCACGCCACTTAAATTCAAGAAAATAAAAGAACAAGTCATTGTTTTGGCTTACAGCAGTGCAACTGGTAATTGCAAGCTAAGATTGATATTAATAAAAATCTTAAGAACCCAAGAGCTTTTAAAAGTAAAAACTTAAACTTAAGTTAAACTTACTACCAATTTATTCCACACATAAAAAAAGTAAATATGAGTTTAGAAATTTTTAAAATCTGGTTCCAAAATGAATTCCTAACCGATTCTGGAAATATTCTGAAAAATAACAATTTTCAAAGAAAAGCTCAGCAAATTCTTTAAGCATCTTATAATATATACCCATCTTATAATATCATCTTATACCCAGACACTAAAAACAAGCAGATTATTAAAGCTTTTTTTTATTACATGATGTAAAATTTGTTTTAAAACTATGGACTAGGGAGTACTCAAACAGCTATAGGAAAAAAAAAAAAACATCACCATCATCGTCCAAGTTCAAGGATATCAATGATTATTAATAATAATGAAGATTTCGTAAACACTCTGAAAACGATGAACAAATTAGCTCTTATAAATTGGTAGTCTCAACTGGAACTATGAGAAACTGGAAGCATGAGAATGGATTCCAGACACATCACTTATAATTATTTAATTATTTTTGAAAAATTATTTTTATTATTAGAAAATTATTTTTGATCTTGAAAGAGAACATTCGTCTTCTGAGCTACTGCGTGAAGTTGAAAGGGAAAACGCGTGCGCGCGCGTAAACGCTAAATTTGATCTATTGCTCAGATGTGAAGATATCACTGAGGAAAATATAGAATGAAAGGTAAAAGTCGTAATTCCTGAAATAATAACAAATATAATGTAAAAATGGTAAAACAAGAACAAATATTAAAAATAAGCCGAATTCCACATTGAAAGGGTTCTAAAATTTCTATGCATCGTTGCAGTATATCTGTGAGCAGAAAGAAGCGACCCCAAATGATATCACCAGATTACGTTAATTGAGTATCATTGCATTTCAGGAGAGAGATAAAATGCAGAGGCAGTAATCTTTTAACGGCTCTTTCAAAAACTACAAAGTAAGTTTTGATTATTTTCTTAGGGTTACCTTTACTTATCTCTGCAGTAATTTGTCAGTGAAAAATAAAATCAATTTGAGTCGATTTTCTTAAGAATTAGATCAATGATTTATGCTTTCGTTTTATTTATTTTACATGCCTTTCAGTCAGGTGCTATAGAATTTATGAAAAATATGAATAATTTTTATATCCTTTAACTTACCTTTTTGTTGTTAATAAATTATTGTGCTAACAAGACGTGCAGTGGAGTTTATAAAATTATATAAACATTTATATAGAGTCCCTTATTTGAACTCGATGTATTACAAGCAACTTCTTTGGGATTCATCGAGCCGTAACTACGTTTATATTTTACTTGGAAAGCTTAGTACTTAATGAAAAGTGATAAAATACGTGTTATAACAGTGAATTTCGGTATAACACTTAGTCTTATACTAAAGTTATGTTGGTTTTAATGATGTGTTAATAGATTAACTAATGTGTTAATAGAACTTCTGACTTTTTTCATATCCGTGCTTGTCTTTCGTCACATTGAGCTTAATACTAAAAAGTGAATTGCATTTGCTTTTAAGGTTTCAAAGTGTCTGTGTACATAGATGGAATTTACAGATTTTCAGAGAAATACAGCATTTAAAAAGATGATGACATCTTTAGTTTATATCTTTTAATCTAAAATTCAATCATTATATTCTGATGTACTGTATTAAATGAATGTAATATTTTTCGTGAAAAGTACCAAACTTTGCAAGAAAATTAGGTACATAGAATATTACAATGAAAATTCTTCTTCTTTACAAACAACAGTCTTTATAGAACTTTGCTACTTCATGTAATTGCGTTTTCTAGCAGTTCCTATTCATAGCAATACTTCTCCAATTCTTAATCTAAGAAACATTTAAGCCTCTTTCAGTATCACCCAACCAACATAAACAATTTAATTCAGTTAATCAATTGAACATTTGTAAATTTATACAGCAAGATTAAATGTATGAATTTTTAACAGTATGAACTATCAAAGGTAAGATTTCTCTGTTTATGTTTCAAGATGAGTATGAACATTATGAATGCTTAACAGTGTAAGAGCATCCTTACGTAAACATTCATATTATCATTCCTGAATTCAAGCCAAAAATTATTGATTGACTAAACTGATACGTTGAATATAATGGAAAATATACTTTCAGAATTATTAATATTTAATTAATTAATTATAAAATCATTGAAATTACCATTTTTTCATAAAATTTGTTTTCACACATTTCCAAAAAAAAAAAAAAAAAAAATCGAAACATTTATTTAATTTCATCAAATATTGTTAAGACTAGCAGAAACACTTACAAAAAAAAAAAACATAAATATTTTTAATGTGAAATAGTTTGATGTTTTATTCCTATGGAAATTGCAAATCCAATAAATCAATGTTTCGAGTTTAAATTAATAATTTAACTATGAAGATATTGGAGAAAATGTCTCTATAAAATAGTGCTAATCAGAAAAACCCTAAATTGAAAACAAAATTATTTGAACAATTTATTCAGTGAAAATTCTTATCATATATTTACAAATAAAATACTACATTTGGTTTAATTTTTAATTTTTTTTTCTTTCTGAAAAATCTTTTTCGAATATTTTTAATATCTTTTTCCAAAAAAAAAATTGAAAAAGTTTTCTTGTAAAAAAGTTTGAGTTTGAATAGTTATTCATTTATTTATCAAAGAGTTTTCTGTGATTAAAGAGAAAATTTTCGAAGATCAAATTTATAAATTAATAACAAATAGAATGTTTACAAGCTAAAAATTAATTTGTTTTGAAAAATAATGAGTTATTCATGAAATTCTAACACAAAACATATACCAAAAAAAGTTTAAGAACATCAAAAGACAAATTAATTTTGGTAATTCCCCTTTGATGTCAGTTTTTTCCAACTTATTTTAAAATGCACACCTTAAAATGTTGTTTACATTTGGTGTTTGGAATACTGATTACTTTAATCTTAATTAAATCAATGTTTTTGCAATTAATTTTCAAACACATGTTTGAAGCTTGGAGGTATAAAAGCACTTGGCTTTTAAACTTAATTAAATTGATTGCATTTTTTCATCAGGTACTATTTTTTATCAACGTTATTTTAATCAAAGTCATATATTTTATTTCATACTTAAATAAAGTAGTGTCATAGATCAAATTTATATTGTTACCCATAAATTAAATGTTATACATTTTATAAAATATAAAAAGGTAAATAAAATACTTAAAATTATGAAGTAATAGTTCACATATAATTAAAAATATATGTTATATAAATAAGAATATATATTATTTAACAATGAAGATTTATGAAATAATAATACATTATAAGAGAATTCATCTTTATAGAATAAAACTGCCTAATAACATTTTGAAAAATATTGTATACAATATTTAAGAGATTTCAATAAATACGGTAACACTTCTTCTCAAATAAAATCATGAAAAATTTCTTAAAAGGATTTCAGTAATATCTGCTTCTAATCGTCTTCCAAAAAGCAGTTTAAATCTTAAAGTTGCAAAAATATAATCTTAAATACAAAAATTGCTTAAATCTTAAAAATGGAAAAAATGAAGAACAAATATTGACTGCTTCTTTAGCTATTCAAATGAACCTCGTATACAAGATTATTTATGTACTTTCAAGATAATGAATCTTACACTATACTATGTATATTGTATAATCTATATCTGAATCTTACACTATGCTATGTATATTGTATAATCTATCGAAAAGACAAATACAGTTGGATGGCTTTTCTAGGATAAGGGTAGTTGTATCAAAAGCAATTTCCGAGAAGCATCTCCAAAAAATAACAGGTATTACTGTTTAGATCCAAAAGAAACTGACCTACTATATGAATAAACTCTTAATCGGGTAATCTAGATCATATACATGTAAAGAAATATATTTTTACTCTGTTGGCCACCGTAAATGCAACATTCTGAAGGAAGCATGCAAATAATATGAAATTTACTACATGCATTAATGGAGATGAGGTATGAAAATGATTAGAACATTAACGCAGACATCTGGTTTTTTGGGAAAAAAAGGAGCTTTGTAGAACACAGCGATCACATTTTTGATGAAGTATCCAAGTTTGAGAGAAAAGGACAGTGTTCTACTGAGATTGTGGGTTATCTTTCAGGGACATCGGTAGTCGTGTTGGGCAAAATCAAACAACTGTAATACGAATATGTGATCATTGGATGCAGGAGGGAACGATGGACAGACGGATTCGATCGCATTCTCCTCTGTGCACTACTTCCACGTGATGACAGACAAATTGTGCACATGGCAGTGAAGGAACACTCAGTCACATCACGAACCATAGCACAACATATTTGTATCTGTAACGCATCATTCAGTGTCTGCACGTACCATTCGACGCCTATTACTGCAGAGTGGTCTATCAGCAACACGTCCATTGCTTCGTCTACCCTTGATGCAGAACCACAAATGTCTCCGTCACCAATGGTGTTAGGAAAGACAGAACGGAATGAAATTGTCTTTACTGATTAGTCATTCTTGTGTCTGCAGCACCACTATGGTCACATTCGAGTCATTGTGGTGTTGCAGACAGAAGACACTGAAAGACAAGGAGACACCTTAGAAAGAGGATGCTGAAAAGCTTTGTTATACACCGCCACACTGGTTCTGTACCGGGTATTATGGTATAGGGTGGTATTAAATATCATTTTTGCTTTCCTCTAGTATGCATTGCTGGTACTTTAAACAGCCAACGCTATATCTCTGAAATGTTGGAGCCAATTGTCCTTTCTTACCTTCAGTGTTTGCACTCAGCCATATTTCAATTAGATAATGTGCGACCACGTGTGGTCGCACATAATCCTGTTGATTGTTTTGCTTACCTGTTGATTGTCCTGCTACTGATTGTCCAAGGGTTCTTCACCAATCGCTAAATTTAATTGCTTTCCTACCCAGCTCGCTCTCCAGATCTTTTACAAATAGAAAATATGTGTTCCATGGTTTCTCAATGATTGACCTAGATTATATCCCCAGCTGCCGTACCGAATCAACTTTGACAACGTATGGAAGCTGTTTGATCTGCTGTATCCCTAGAAGATATCCAATTTCTCTTTTAATCAATGCCGAGGCGTGTGGCAGCGGTGATTTCCAGCAATGGCGGCTACTCTGGCTACTGATTTTGGCAGGAACCACAATTCACAGAGTCTATACATTTAATCATTTGATACTTGGTCAACATGCTATCTAAAAAATAAATTTTATTGTGTGCTTATTATGTTGTGTGTAATTTTTCTAGTTTTTCTTGATGCTGCAATTTGGGTGGCCTACAATGTAGGTTCGAAAATGTCTAACTTTTGCCAAGTAATGTGAATTATTCTTTGAATCAAATCACTTTCATCCACATACTATTTAGTCAGTAAGTATTAGTTCGTTTAATGAATAAAAAGAAATTTTAATTTACAACTAGGATATGCAGAATATAGATTGTAGCAATCTGCAAACGTTACAGTAGCATAAATTAATTTATTATGTAATTTATTGGCAACCACTTAAGCAATGTGTGGATAAGGGTGAGAACTAAAACCCAATATCAAGTTACTCCTCTTGAATATTAAAATCTATTTTTACATATTACTGTTATTTTATACACACAATTTGGCACAAAAATTAACTGAATTTTTTATTTTATATCGCGTTTGTAATTCAATTTTTTTTTTTATCTCAAGTTCTAAGAAATATTCCATCTATTAATGTCTACAATATTAAATACTTTCATTAAACTCATACATTGATGCTTTGTAAGAATATTTCAGAAAGATATTCGTCATTAAAAATAAATAATGTTTTACAACCTGATACAAGTAAAATACTCATTGGAAGAAGAGTTTAAGTATTTGCTATATAAGCGCAAAAAATCAATATCACCAAAAAATATTTTTAATATTAATCTTCTTCATGAGAACATCCCATTCGGAATTGAAGTTTCTAAAACTTTGATAACTGTACGCGTTGCATGAAAGTTCTAAGTTTGTTTTAAGTAAGCTCTGTTTATATTATATAAATTGACGAATACATTTTTCGTGCATATTTTTTTAAAAGATTTCAAGCTATCTCGAATAAATTAACAGATTAAAATAGATCTAAAGCTAATTATTTTCACCATTAACAGAAACTGTTGCATTAATTTATTGTAGATGTTGATGACTATTTTCTAAAATTCATAATTCCATGTGGCAAGATTTCTTATTAAATATTAATAGATAAAGTAACGATGTTTATTTAGTAACAAATCCTTTTCTTCTATAAAATCCATCCAGTTTGATTATCAGTTATGTCCTTATGATATTATCAGAACAGCATCATAAGAAATGTTGTAAATTATACACAAACTGCTTACAATTACTAGTTTTTATTTTACACTAAATTTTCTTTTATAACCATGAATAACTCTCTTTTATATTTCAAAACACATGTTCATTCTATCTGTAATAATTTACTGACATATATTTAATAAACACAGAGAAAAAAAAAATAAGTTACTCAACATTTAAAAAAAAATTAATTAGATAATTCTCTTAGACACATTTGAAAAATTGAAGAAAGTAAGAAAGTTGATTTTAGTTTACATATAAAATCACTTAATCCATAAGAAAAATTAAAAGAATTGCTTAGACAATTATTCCTTCCTACTCAAAGTTCAAAATCTTTGTAGGCATTTAAATATCTTTTCATCTTCTTTGTCTAATTTCAAAACTACATTTAACTTGAAAATACAATAATCATAGGTTCTTATGTTGAAGGCTTTAATATACTATAATTCAAAAGAAACAGATAGATTCATAATTTATAGAACTATGCCAGAATTCATAAGAGAACACACACATATATGTATAGGGGATAGCAATCCGAGAGTTACTGATTTTCAGAGTACACTTAGATCACGTTAAATCACACAGCAATACATGTTCAGCTACGCTTTTCTGGTGTGGTAAGAATGACACATAATATCAAAAATTAAGGACAAGAACAATATGACAAAACATATTTATTATTCTTAGTATTGCAAAAAATTGATAATAAAACATAAAAATGCAATTATCATCATTAAAGAAGGTATTCAAAATTTTCATATCGGGCTTTGATACAGACCTCACATGTCATCCCATTGAAGATTTTATGCTAGTAAAACTATCGGACGAATCCTGGACTTCTCAAGCATACTTTTTCATTATTTTAAGGGGCATTACGATAACCGTGTCTTAATATATCCCTGGGGAAGTAATCAACGCAATTGTTACGCAACGTAATTGTTATTGTATTGTTTGCACTTTGGCGTTCGAGCGAGCCAATGAACAGAACCAACTCATCCAATCCACTGTTGACTACAGCTTGCATTCAGATCTAGACTTACATCATTGTTGTTGTGAATAGGATTCCACACGGGTACGACGTTTAGCAGGTGCAGTGAAATAAAATTCCCCAAAGTGTGAAATAGAAACCACTACGTATGTGCATGTAACGTCACATAATGCCCCGCTTTACGTTGCTGCATCTATCGTAAACAAAAATACAACAGAAACTCAAGACTCAGAGTTTTTGTTGTATTAAGAATAATATACATGCTTCTTCTTCTTATCATTGTCCTTCCTTTCTTGTGCTTTGTATCGTCAAAACCGCTATTAGAAAAGGTTTACTTGACCATGATTGCTATGCTATTTTCCCTTATCTAGGTGTATTCTATTTATCCTAAAAAATTATAACCGTTGTAGCAATACACTCAGTATATTAATATATATATATATATATATATATATATATATATACTCGTGTTCATTAAGCAGGCGTTGAAGAATCCTCGCTGCATGACCAAAAGCATTACCATCACAGAAAATTTCAATGAAAAAAAACAAAATTTGCACCATAGGATGATCACATTAGATTAAGTTTATTAAGGTATATTTCCTGAGATTGTTCCTTTTAGAGTTAAGCATACTCCACTGGAAAATCGGCTGCTTATACTATAAGAAATTCATCTAAATTTTTTGCAGTTCGTAAATCCAACCAAGAAAATTTTTACTAGAAAACTGCTTTTGAACAATCTCAGAATTGCATTCAAATAAATGTGGATGATATTGTATTGCAAAATTACAAACTTGTATACAAAATAATGATCATACTTACATTTGTTGTACATTACTTTTTATGCAAATATATGATTCAGTTATAGGGAAAAGTTGAACTAAACTGAATAGCCAGATAAAACCAATTTCTACCAATTTTGGCTAAAATATTACTTTTATGTATCCAATGTTTTTGTATTTCAACAAACATGATAACTTACTAAAGTTTTTGACTGATTTAATGATATGTGAAATTAAATAAAACACGAGTGTATTGTTTTGCTTATTATCGCAGATATTTTGAAATATTTAATTAAAATTGTTTTTCTGAACCTATTTTACATTGCAATTTGTATAAATGTTGGAAGATTCATTTTATATAAATTCAGCATTTGCTATAAGACCCCTTTCAGTTATTGTTTTATGGACTTTAGCAATTGGAAAAAATCAAAATTGTACACGATTTTGGTCACCGAAACAGGAAATAGCATACTGTTCATTTTGGATTGTATGAAATGGAAATATGTTGGTTAATTTGAAATTGATTACATATGCTTAAAGCAAAACAACAACTAGAAAAGTTTCTTCTAGAAGGAATTTTGAAAACATTTTATATCAAAAATAAAACATGAGTTTAATAAAAAGAAAAAGCCACCTAAAAATAAATTTACCATTAAAACAAGTTTATCGATGTTCGATGAAGATGATGCAGAAAAAATATGTACATCTATTTTTTAAAATGAATTGTATTCCAGTTCAAAATCAATGGAAAGGTTAATATACACCATAACCATAAAAGATGGACTCATGATAGCAATGTATTAGATCATGATCGAAGTTTCGTATGGGATTTCTGTGTTCAGACAAACATGATCAATTAACATAATTCCTATAAATTCCAAATACATTTAATTGAATATTGTTTATGTTCTGTGCTTTTAAAACTTGCTTAGGTTATTTTAGTGTGTGAAGGGCATTGAAGCAATTTATTTTGATAAATAAATATATATCAAGAGTAAAATAACAAAATTTTTTCATCATCTTGATATATACTCCGTTTTATCTTACCAGTTGGATAAAACTGCATATTTGCATACTTTAAAAAATATGGTATTATTTCCCTAAAATAAAGCTATTTTATTTTAAAAGATATTTAGAAACATATGACTAATTTTTTTATTTAAATAAAAATATAATGATTTTATTTAAGTAGCTGCTTGACAAAAACAAATCAATTAGGGGGCCGGTTTTGCTCAGTTTTCCCTTACATATTTCTTTATATACAGCACGGTAAGTAATACCCTAAAGAAAAATTATGTCAATTTCCAATGGAGTATTTGTTTTTGATATATTAATTTTCATTTTGCTAAAATTTGGGTGAAAGTATATTTTTTCGGAGACTCCATATAATTCAAAATTAAGCATTTAAATCATAAAATACATCTAAGTTTTTTTTTATATAATTGCCAATTGTAAATATTCTATGGTTTATTAAAAATATAAACCTTTAATTTATTTCTCTAAGTAAGAATACAGCAGTAATACTTCTTCAGCCTACCTGAATGGTAAATTTCTTATAAACTAAAATGTTTTATATTTTGTTAAATATTATTCATTCACAAGCTACAAATCTGTCACACCACTCATTTTACAAAATTCTATCATCGAAAAATAGTTTGTTATTATGACCTTCAATTTATTGGGTACAAAAAGAGTTGACTTTTTATCGCTTAGTTCAAAAAGAATTTCACTTTATTATTTACAATAATTCTAGAAACAAGTATTGGGAAAAGAGAAACTGGCTATCATCTATAGATTTTTCTTGAAATTAATTTATGTTTTTTGTCAGAAATTGTATAAATGGAGACGTCATAACAATAATAAAATTATATATAAAATTTCAAATAAATTACATTGAATGGTCAGAATTGTTCGGCTTGAGAACTTTGTTTCATAATAACAGTGCATTAAAATTTTGACCGTTTTTCCCATTGAACAATGAGTTTGCTCATTGCTGATAAATTTTAAAAACTTCCCACGTGAAGTAATTGTAGTCATCTCTCAAATTACGAAATGAAAATATAGAGCCAAAGAAAATCTGTAAACTATTGGTTTAAAATTTTACAGCAAATTAAACATGCTTACTGAAGATGTTCCAATCAAAAATGAGAGTTTTTGATCTGAGAAGGAATTCAAAATTAACTTGAGAGATAAATTATAATTATAATGCTTTTATTTCACACAATTCAGATACTTATGAAATTATGAGAATAAAATTAGAATTTTTCTCAACATTGTGTTTTGATAAAAAAAAAAATTTTTTTGTTTATCATGCTCGTAGTGATAAAATAATAGTCTGAATTTTCACCATAAAAATGTCTTTATTAAATGTGTTAAATATCATCTCCTTAAATAATGATTTGTAATCCATTGATAAGCAATTTAAAAAAAAATATAGTGTTATGCTCTTCAGTAATTATTAAACTTTGTTACATAAAATTATAAATAAAGATTTTCTCAAGAAGCTTACTTATCCCATTTTTACAAAAATTATTGCAAATCATTACAAAAATTGATCATACAGTGGCAAATAAATTGAGAAGCTTACTTGCAGTCAAATAAATTATTACAATCCATTATTACACAAGACATCAATGACTGTTTAAGAAATAATGGCTTTCAAACTATATATATATATATATATATATATATATATATATATATATATATACGAATTCCATTTTAAAATATTTAAATTTAAATTCTCAAAGTTTATTTTAAACAAAACAAGTAACCCAATGACTGAAAATATTTTTAAAAATCAAAGAACGTAAAAGGAAACTTATTGTGTGACGAAACAGTTTAATAAATAAATTTTGTGTACCACTCATATAGTTGAAGTTAAACTATAGATTTTTGAATGCTAGTCATTTATATATGATTTGGCAGACTTACAAGTGAATCTCTCTAGACTGAAAAGAAAAATCTAAATCTAAAATTTACGTGAAGAAAGAACGCGTGTATTATGAATATTTAGAAATTAAGGATAACTTAAAATTATATATGTTTAAGTAGCAAGAATTGATTAGTTTATACAATATGTTCATCACTGAACACTTAAACTACTTATATATTTTTGTAAAGGAAAATAGAAAATCATACTCTTTTGAAAAATAGCAAATTATACAAATTTAACTTTTCTTTCAAGAATAACTTGTCTATTAATATTTTTTTTGTTTTTTATAATATAATTTATAAAGCATACTTAAATAAAATAATTTTAACCCTTTTTATAAAAAAATATCTTTTGTTATTATTAATATTTAAATATTTGTTAATATTAAATATTTATTGAGAAAAAATTATTTAAAAAGGTAAGAAATTATTTGATTATATATAAGAGTATGTTAAAAACAACTTTTGTTTGTACAATCTCTGAATGTTAAAAAAATTCTGAAATGTGTTTAAATAGGTAAAACAGTTTAAATGTGAAATTGATTTGATAAAAATCAAATTATCTGGTATAGATTAAATGGCTTCAACAAGTAGGCACCATTTAAACGGAGTGATTTTCAACCCGGGATGTATCCGTTAGAGATGAGAGTCAGAAAAAATGTAGATGTATATGAGACTTCATCAAAATGATGTATCTTTACCAGCTTCATATCCCGAGGACAAGCGATAAGTTTTGTATAAACAGCTATTTGAGGAAGTGGAGGGAGAAAAAAATATCCAATGGGATTAGGGACTTTTCGAAGAAATCCCTCCGCGGCAGCAAAACGGGATTATTAGTGCCCTTGTGTATCGAACAGCTGGAGTAAGAGCGAGAGTCATCAGCTTATGCCATACACGGACTCCAAATTATGCATGTGAAAAGCGATCGCTTTCTAAAAGCTCTGCTCTCCCTACTCTTCCTTACCCATTTTGAAAAGTCTTAAAAATTTCTTTAAATCCGACCAACTAAAAGGGTGGTTCTCACCGATTTATTTGGAAAATAGCACCGGGTTCGCCGATTGATCCGCGCCGATGCTCTCTTTCAACTGGAAGAAAGAATAAAGATGGCATGCCAGAGTGAGAGGGTGGGGCAGGGAAGGACAAGACTGTGCACTGATGTTAGGAATAGATGGGTGGGGGTTCTGGCAGAAAATAGAAGGAAAGAGAAAGCAGCCGGGGATAATTCCGGAATATTCGGTATCCGAGTTGTTATCTAGTGCCCTGAGGCGAACACCACACGAGGCAGCAGCACAAAAATTTTTCCTCCGATAGTAGGGAGAGAGAAAGTAGAGAGTGAGAGGTACAAACTCTTCTCTCTCTCTTCCTCCCTCTCCCCAGTGCTTTGGGCCGTGGGCTTTGTAAGAAATAATTACCGTTTATTCAGGTGAACTATTGTGATGTCTATACTGCTGATAAAGACGTCTTCGCGTGCAATTAGCGGAACCCTCTCTTCTGACTTCACTTTCCATCACTGGGAGGCATGTCCTGCCAGTGCCAGGCTATCCTTTTTTTTCCGGGGGAGCATGTCCCAGGACAACTTGTTTGACAAAAGTGCTTCGGGCGCTCGCATCCAATCCTGGCACTTGTCACCGACAACTCCCAGCCCCGCGCCTTTTCTACGGCTGGTTGCTCCAGCACAGTCCTGTGACATCGACCCCCATCCCCACACACGAATATGCGACGTCTGCCCCACCCACATCAACCCTTTCCTCCATTCCCGTCTACACCTCCTCCTACTACCCATCCTTCTTACTTTTCTTGAGGTGTAAGACTTTTCGCCGTTGCTTTCTACTTTTCCTGATGTCTTTTTCCTGCACAATCGCTGGGGCGGCAAATGGAAAAAAAATGCTCGGGTGACTTCCTCGTCCGAAGAACACGAACAATATGTATTTGGGATAGAGATAACGATGATGGAAACAAAAAGAAAACTTCAAGATTCAAGATAAGCAAAGAACTCTCCCTTTGAAACAAAAGAAATGAAAATAAAGACGTCTGAATTGGAAGCACGGACACTCTTTGGTTATATACTTTTGAAAACAAGATAAGAATATTTTCAGTAACAGTTATCCATACATTTACTTAAAAGCAGATTTAATTCTGTTCATTGAATTGAAATTAAATATCAGTCACATTTTTTTTATACATTTTCGTAATATAATTTTTCTTATTTTTATCATTTCAGTCTTTATCAAATAAAAAGAGAAATAGTTAAATTATAAAGATTGTCTTAATATTTGAGAGGAGTGAATATTCAAGTCTTAAAAATAGCCTTAATAAACGAATAAATTTCCTGCCTCTAAAAGTAAAATTTTGTGTATAAATGATTTTCTTTACTGAACTAAATAATTATAATTAAATTTTTGTTTAACGTAAGATTATTTTTGCTGTAATAAATATATTTGGTTTATATGTTTACAATCACATCTTGCTCATTAGAAATGGTTTGACGTGGACCAACAATCAAAATAGAATATGAAATGTTATAAGCGTTCCCAATCGAAGAATAGATTCAAACCCAAGAGCTATTGAACTCAAGCAAGTATATTGAACATTTAGCAACTAAATTGATTTGCTTAAAATAGAAAAGTATTTATTTAAATCATGTGAACAGTCCTTTAAAAAAATGACCAAGCTAAAATCATCGTACTGATAAAGCTCGTGTTTATACCAAAATAGTTAACTCTTCATTAGTTTGGATTGATTTGTTAAACAGAGGATGGTGGTTCAAGTACTATATATGTAACATAAAAGATGAGCAAAATACGAAAAGATTTTCGATATTTTATGACACTATTAGAACAGAAATAAGAAGACAAAATCATAGTATAATTAAAACAAACAAAACAAATTTTTTATTATGGGGAAATTAATGTTGCTCATCATGCAAATAAAAACACATAAAGAGTTCTAATACTGCTATTATAAATAATTTCATCATATATGGAGAAGACATTGTTGGACAGACATGAGAATTCATGATACAAAAATATACAGCTTAGCACTTAAATTGCAACACAAGAAAGACAAAAGACACAACAAAATATTCATTTTGTAAATAACATGTTGACCAAGTATCAAATTATTAAATTTATAGATTTCTGTGAAGTATGGTTCCTGCAAAAAATCAGTAGCCAGAGTAGCCATTATTTTTGGAAATCACCGCTGCCACACGCCTCATCATTGATTCAAAGGGACTCTGGATGTATTCTCCGCAGACCAAACAGCTTCCATATGTTGCCAAAGTGGATCTGGTGTGACAGCTGCGATATAATCTGAGTATATCGTTGAGCAACCATGGGATACGTTTTCGATCGGTGAAAGATCCGGAGAGCAAGCTGGCTAGGGAAGCAATTCAATTTTGTGATTGAAGAAGAACCCTTGGACAACACATGTCACGTGTGGTCGCACATTATTCTGTTTAAATATGTCTGTGGACAAGCCCCGAAGGTAAGGAAGGACAATTGGCTCCAACATGACAGAAATATAGCGATGGCTGTTTAAAGTACCGGTAATATATACTAAAGGAGTGCAGAGTGATATCCAATACCACTCCATACCATGAAACCCGGTGTAGGACCATTGTGGTGGCACATAACGCAGTAGTTCAGCATCCTCTCTCAACGGTGTCTCCTTGACTTCTGGTGTCTTCTGTCTGCAACATCATGATGTTGGCTCGTCAAAAAGATAATTTCATTCCATTCTGCGGTCCACATCCTTCTTTCATCGCACCATTGGAGGAGAAGACGTATGTGGTTCTACATTAAGCATAGACGAAGCAATGGACGTCTTGGGGACAGACCACTCTTCCTTAAACGGCATCGAATGGTACGCACAGACACTGGATGATACGTTAGAAACGCAAATGTGCTGTACTATGGTTCATGATGTAACTGAATGATCAATCACTGCCATGCGCACAATTTGTCACGTGAATCACGTGAAGTGGTAAACAGAAGAGGATGCTATCAAACACGTTGGTCTATCGTATCATCTTGTATCCAACGATCACATATCCGCAATGTTGTTTGGTTTCGTCCAATACGACTACCGATTTCTTTGAAAGATAATACACAATTTCACCCACTATCCTTCTCTTGCCGAACTCAGATTCTTGATCAAAAAATGATCGCTGTTTTCTACAAGTCATAATTGATCTTTTTTTTTTTTAATTTATTTTATTTATTATTATTATTATTATTATTATATATATTTTTTTTTGAAAAAATCACAAGGAAAACAGAATTGCCAATCTTGAAATCATCAAAATCTCCACGCTATAAATAGCGCTTCGAAATGAAGCTACAGGCGCGCAGGATGTGCGTTTGCGTTGAAATTCTAATAATTTTCATACCTTTATTCCGCTAATGCATATAGTAAACTTCGAGTTATTTGCGTTTTTCTTACAGTGTGTTGCATTTGCCGTGACTAGTAGTATATTTCATTGCGTTAATGGGTAATGCTATTAAAAACAACATAATAATTTATGCTAGAGGTCAAAGAATCATAGTTAATACTTAATCCTTAATCCACCATTAAAGTTTATAAACACATGTGATTTTCTTTAATGAACTATAATAGTAATATTCATTGAATTTACTTATAATTTTAAATATTGGATAATTTAGACTATAGATTAAGAACAATAGAGTGTAATATGAATATTTTCCGAAACATACAAAATACAAAGGGTTCATTTGACACTTAATGAATCGGATTAAGTTTCAATATCATAATGTAAAAAATTAAATAGTTAAAAATTGGGAAATATCGTGACAAGGAAATTTTAGAATTAATCTTTTACTGTACCCCTTATTAGAGTAATAGGCAAAAGAAAGCTTTTATTTGAAATAAATTTTTCTGATCAATGTGAAAAATTTAATTAATTCAAGCAATCATTGTAAAATCCATAAATTTGAATTAGAAAAGAGTGAATGAATCACAAATTATCTCTCTCATTGTTATAATATTTTTCATGAATAACGTTCATTATGAGCTAATGGAATAAATATTTAGTTGATAAATATACAAATTTTAAATATTGCATCTAATTACTTAGCTCAACAAAATATATTATAATTTAATAGATCGAAATTTTTTAAAGAATAATTAAGCTCTGCGAAATTTTAAATTTTGGAAGAAATCGTTACTTAAAGTTAACATCTGACCAAGAGTAATGACAATTACCATTAAAAGTATCCTTCTTGTCTTTTGATATCAGTGTGACTCAATCAAAAGCAATTTTGACAATAAGGAGTACCTTATTGTATTATTAAATATTAATCAGAGCTAGTATATCATATTGTTGGCAAAAATAATATAGGGTTGGCTTATTCGTATCGAAACTAAATCTTTAGGCTAGGCTTCAAAATTCTTAAATAGATTCAATGTTTCTGTCATAGGATAAATAGATGTTTTTTCAAATCGAAATCAATGTAACCAATAATTTTACAGACCCACTTTAGGAATTGTTTGTCAGTTTTCTTAAAGTTTCTCTCAAGACATGTAAACGTAATCTATTACCTATAGGAAATTTTTAATGGAAGTCAGTGCATGATTGATGCTCAAATGTCTAATAACATCTTAAACATGCCAGATTATTTGCTATATTGTGTCAAATATTCTTATTATAGCTTTCCTATATATTCAGTAGTTATCACTTTATTTTTCAGACTGGAAAGTCACGGCTTCAAATCTAACTGGTATTTAACATAGCAGGATATATGTACATCTTTGTTTTTCCATGCATTGAAAAATATAACTAAAAACATATCATGCTTCTCTCCTCGCAACACCTGAATACAAGGAAGGCACTAAATATGAATATGTCTTCTTGAAAGTAAAACATAATGAACGATAAAAGTCTTACAGCTACTATTCAGGTGTCAGATTATACATTATGTGATGTCAAATATCTCTAGTTCAAAGTTACTTATATAGAAAAAATATAATAAAAGTAAATATATAACATGGCAACAAAAGCAATTTAATTTAATTTAGTATTTCTTTAAACATGGGACTTTATGACAAATGTAAGAAAACAATTAATGTTTTAATACATAACTCCGTAATTAAAAGGAAGCATTTGTCAGACGTGATTGTCGCGTAAATGAATTTTGAAAAGTTACCAAGTATTCTGAATTGTGACAAATGCATTTAAAGCTAACAATTTGATTACAGTTTCAAAGCAATTTTTCTTCCTTTTTTGATTTTTTCATACTATTTTATTCAGATATTAAGCCTTTTCTAAATTTAATAATTTTTTAATTGAGAAATTAGAACTTTTGGGAATGAATTTTAATAAAATAATCAACATTAATTGTTATATAATTTTTTTTTACAATAATGAGCATATAATTTATTTTCGTATTAACCCTTTGCCTTGATAAACGAGCTTCTAAATGAATAACATTTATTATTTGTCATAAAAATAATTTATGGTTATAAAAATATACAATAGATATAAATTACAATAAATAACAAATTTTATTTTAAAATTATTAAATTGTTTCACGTATGTGTTCGTGCACTATTTCTTCATTCATATTTTAGGAAAATAAATTTTAAAAATGAATAAAACAGTTAGTATAAGATTTGTATCATCAAATTCTGTCCCATCAATTAAGTCTATTTTAAAGAACCATTAGAAGCAAGAATGAATGCTTAGTTTAAGAAAATATAATAAACTATTATTGATTACTAGAACTTAATATCAATAATTACTTGAGTAATTAATGCATTTATTTTAATGAAAAATTATTAAGAACAGTATTTATCAGACAACTGATTTGTGGATGATAATTATTTAAAAAATATTCTTTCTAGTTCAGAAAAAAAACCTCAATCATCAGTAACTAAAATGCATTTATTTGCTTGTATAGGTTTATATTCTCTAATTCTATTTATTTTCTGATATAATTTTTTTATTATTTTAATACATAGTTGCACTTAACTAATGAAACCTACAAACTGATCAGTATAAATGGATTAAAATATGCGAATTAAATTTAAAGACATTCTCAACGTGTTCTTATTATTTTTTTTAATTTTATATTTAAAATAATCAAATGATTAAATGTTCTAGGCAACTACTCATTTTAGACAAAATATATAATAAAATTAATTAGTTATTTGGCTTAAAAATTTATTGTTATTTTTAATGAAATAAAATGCATGCTCAGTATGTATTTTTCTATTTGAAAATTATTAATACTTCATTCATATCCAGTCTCGTGCAACTGATTTATTGGTATGTTAATTTGATAACATATAAAAACGATTAAAACTTATTGATATTTCATTTGTAAATCAGCATCATCTTAAAATTAAAAAGTTGCATTATGACGGAGTGTCTGTCATCAACCAAAGATAATGTGAAAAATTTTATAAGGAAAAAGATTAGAAATTCTAAGAAAACAAAATTAGTATTTTCAAAATTATTTTTCAGACATAATCAAATGAGATAGAATGTCAGTCAAAAATGATTTGTTTCATAATGATTTGAGCATATAAACAATGTCATCAGATTAAAAAGTTCTTCAAAGAAAATATACAGTAAAAATTCAAATACCTGTAACTTAAATAATTAAAAATTTAAGTTGTATATCATGTATTGTATTTAATGTATTGTATTGTATATCATGTATTTAATTGTATATCATGTATGTAACATAAATTTTATGTATTACAAAATTTCTAAACACCATATCCAAAATTTCAAAATTATTTTCTTTTAAAATTGTGGAATTTAACCATCTTTTAAATTTAACATATGTGAATGGTAAATGCGTTGCTGCTATTTCTGTTTCGCATTTTCTTTTTAAAGATAAAATAATTTTGAATTCAGGAAAGAAGATAAGAGAAATGCAAAAAAAATGTCTTGCAATTTTAAACCAAATTTCGAATTCACTAAATAAATACAATAATATTAAAACAAAGTATTTTTGAAAAATACTCTATCACCTAATGGCTTTTAAAAATTTTTATGCTGATACAAAACTTTCAGAATAAATGTACTCCCAATTCAATGGCACTTCATCTTTTCTATGTAGCACAGAACGAAGCCTGAAAAACTCCAAAAGAAAAACTTGATCAAGCATTACCTCCATTAAATACATATCCGGCCAGTACATATCTCCTACCATAAAAGCACGTGTTACACAAACTGGAGGACACTAATTAAAGATCATAAATGGCATCGAACAAAACAGATCCCTCCCCTATACTAGACATCTCAATTGTATTGAAAAGTTAGGATTTTTTTCTGATTCTCGCCTTTTCCACACCACACAAAAGACGAGAGTGTATTTATACATGGTTGGTAGGTCCTCTCAGTTTGAAAAGACATGAGACTTGTTTGTCCTAGGAGGTGTCGGATGGGTGCTTTCCCCCATTCTTTTTTTTTTTTGGTAGGCGTAAGCAGGATTGCAAAGATCAACAGCTGGTCAACGGTAGCATTTCGATTCATTATTCCAAGAAAAGTGGCGTGGCATCTGATTGATTCTCCACCTGTTCTAGATACATCACTGCATTAGTATTAAATGTTTTTCTTTAAAAAATTAAACTTTAAATACAAAATAGATTTATTATAATATCAAATACTTATTTATGATAAATTTGTAAGAAAATCAAAATATAACAAAGATATCAAACAAATACGCACATTTAATAAATATTTTATGGCAGTTTCAGAAAAAAAGAAAAAGGAATTAAATTTTTGATTATATTTTTTAATGTTATAATTAAAAATTTAAAATAGTTGATAAAAATGAGAATGCATTTTATTATTGCGTTTAAGAGCTTTTTTAATTATTCTTTTCTATTTTATATATATTTACCCTTTTATATCAAAATAACACATTTTTTACTTAAATTTATATTAATATTTTTTAAAAACTCATTTATAAAATACTATACAAATACACAGTACAATCATATACGAAACTTCTTACATATATGTACAATTATATATATATATATATATATATATATATATATATATATATATATATATATATATATATATATAAAATCTGTATTTCTGTTTTATAGATTAAAAAATAGATAATGTTTATATATAATTACATAAGAGGAATGGAAAGCATGTTGTATTATTTTCATGTCATTTTACTCTAGTTCAACAATCAATATTGCTAATTGAGAAAATGCATTATCAGTGATGAGGAATAAGTGCTAGATATTCATTTCTTAAAGAATTCCTGGAAAACATTTAATAATGTACCCTAATCTATGACTGTTTTCAATACTTCCTATTTAATTACTTTGACTAGTTCTGTACTTCTAAAAAGGATTTACACTACAATTTCATATCTCATTGTATTTTAATTATTGTTGGTATGGGATTATTCTAAGAAACAAACGTCTAGAATTTTGTACAAAATTTTTATTTCTGAAAAGCCAAAAAATGGTGCGCATATTTCATCCTGAAATAAAATTTTAGGAATAATGTGGTGGCTACAATCTTTAAATCATTTTAATGCTCCTTTTTTGATTTAGGTACCCAACTAAATCATGAGGAATACAACGACAAACTAAAAATAAACAATTCTTTATGAATATAGTTTTACATACTCTCTTAGTCTAACATTCAATTCCATCTTTCTTATTTGATGAACACAACATTATCAATATATATTTTTCATATAGCAGGGGAGTTATTCGAGTTTACAGTAAAAACAGCTTTTCAAAGTATTCTTCCTCCTAAAAATAATCGTCGAAGCTGATAACCTAATCAATCTTACTTTCGCTTAAATACTTTGTAAATTCTACTCTTTTCTCGGGTTTGGATATTTTTAGTGTTTGTAGTCCACTTGAAACTTTAGGTTCTGTTATAGTCAGCCCTCGTGTGTTAAATGTGCTTGTTGTACGTATATCTGGGTGACAAATAAACCAGATCTAAGCAAAATTCAAAATAATTGCGGACTCTGTGAAATTCTGTAAGCCATCTGAATATAGTTGCATGAAATGTGCTTTCTTTTCCAAATGCTAATAATAGACGTCAAGCGATCATTCTTCTTCATTTAATATTATTAAAATTCATAGCAGGATAATGTTATTGCATCAATAAAATTGTTCAAATACATCATAATATTTACATTTAATTAATTCTATATTGTAATTAATGTATTATTTAAGTGATAATAACTTATATAATTTATCTTCACAATTATTAACATGTTGTACACTATTATTGTTTTCATACTTCTATCAGGAGAAACACTAGCAACTTCTATAATAATCATTTCTGAAAGTCATATAATTTCATTGGTTTAAAATAAAATTTAACATCTATTCGATAGATATTTTCAAGAAAAATATAAATTTTTAGTTTGTTTTAATTATATATTTTAGTTTCCAAAGATTATTCTTATTATTTATATTAAATAAAATAAATATTCTAAATTTGAAATATATACATGGTCTTAAATTTTAAGCGGTTCAGATTCCTTTAAATATTATTAAAGTAATTAATATCGTGCTATATTTTTAAACTTAAACTTTTAATTTATTAGAAAAAAGTTTTTATATCATGTGCAAATTATTAAGCCGTATTTTATTTTTTCAAATAAAAATTTTACATCATTTGCTTAAACATATATATTTAAAAATTAAATTTTTTTAACAATAGATATTTGAAAATGATTAAAGATGAAATTCAAATATCCATTTGTATATTAGAAAAAAACTGATTTTAAAAAAATTGGTACCTAATAATTATTTTCTACAATATTACTCTTTTTTATTAAAAAAAAAATACATGTAACTTGATAAAAGTCACATTTCAATGGGTTCATTCGCTATCTTCAATTCTATTTATCTTAATTTTATTTGTTTCACCCTCGAATAAATTGAATTATCCATTACAAATAAGATTGGAAAAATTACGAGAAAAAAACTTCATATTTTTTGCATGGTTACAATGATAAAGCATTCTAAGCACTTTCTCAACGTTGAATGCAATTCAGATTGATTTGTTGCGTATGTGAAACATGACGTGATTTTTTAATGTTCTTTCTAAATAAAAGAATTTTTTTCCCTTAGTTGATACTATGTAGGGAATATTTTTTATTAGATTTTTTTTTTGCTTTTTTCTATCCATTTATTTCTAACTGTTGAGGAGGAATTATGTACATTATTCATTTGTATTTGTTTAACATTTTCATTGTAGTGGAAAAAAAGTTAATTTTTGCTTTTTTTTTAAGTTATTGTGTATCAGTATAAACTAACGGATACAGTTTTTTATGATCCTCAATCTTTTTTTATGTTTAGATATTTTTTTATGATTCTGGATTTTTAATAATTATTTTAGTAAATAAGCGTCAATAATTCTATTAGAACATTAGAGCCAACTGAGAAAAAATGAAATTATCATTTTTTTGTGCATAATACTTGTTTTAAATTAGATTAAGCTACTGTACAACAATGTGTTTAAAATATAATTAAATGAATGTGTTTTGTATTCTTTTTCAATTTGTCATAGGAAATCATTCGCATAGTAGTTTTTTTTTAGTTATATTCTCTTGTAAAGAAACATTTTTATAATTTTCTTATTTTTTCAATTTTCAGCATCTGAATATTGCGTTTCAACTTTTTGCATGGATATAAATCGGGGTGGATGCTTGTGAGTTTTCCAATTTCTTTTTTATGACAGATAAATGTGATTCATTACCAATGAAAAGTATATTTTAGAAAAACAAAAGTGTGACTTATTTTCACATTCTTTACGTCAGTCTTCGTCTTAAGCTATTCATAACGCTGTATCAAAATACAGTGAAATATTATCTGTCGATTAGGGTGATTGGGAATTTTCTGGATTTCAAATCTTTCGATACAAATAAAGATCACTATCTACCAAAGTCTTTCCGGAATTCAATGATATGAAATTGATATTAAGAAAAGCACACTTAAGCAAATTTCGTCTGTCAAGTAGTCCATTGTGAGGTTTAAGAAGTACAATGATGGAAGCTCAAATTGGCTTAATTGCAAGACTTTACCTTTCAGATTAAAACTCCAGGACACACTAGGAGTCTTTCGTATACCAAAGTACAGAAAATTTTTAAAAATTTGCATTTCTGTTGAGGTACCTCTTGTGCAGCTAATGAATTGTGCAAAGCTATTGAATGTTGAGAAACGCATCACAAGAAAAGCAGCATCTCTGGTTATATCTCAAACATTGTTGAATAATTATAGATGAATGTTGTACTTCTGTTTTATTCATGCACTTCTACTTAAATGTATGTCTGTGAATTTCGGAATCGAAGTATGTCTGATTTTTCTTTCTTGCAACATGCAAGTGTTCTTAACAGTCTGGGAATATGTTCTTTGAACCACGGATTATAAGATATAGTGTAACAGTCTTAGAACGATAGGTTTTTTTTTTAAACATATACCGAAATGCTATGAAAACTTTTAATATTTCAATAATTTGTTAAACATTTGCATTAATGAAATATCTAGAAAACAAAATATTAGAAACTTATATTTTACTAAAGCTCAGAACCATTTTACTAGGCTTAAATGTTGTTGTCGTGTGCCAGCCAGGCTGGCAATATGGGGTGCGCTGCTCCACTTTTCCAACTGAACCATATTTGGTGTGGAGTCCGACTTCCTCAGTACACACATGCCATAGGTACCCGTTTATAGGGTAGGCAACCATTTACACACACACATAAAGAAAGGACAAATACAAGAAAGAGAGAGAGAAAGTACATCCATGACCGAGCCAGGATTAGAACATAGGTCCCACCCATCTGTAGTCAGGTACGCTAACCACTAAACAGGTTGGGGCGGCACTAGGCTTAATAATTATAGATATTCATTACATAATTATTTTTAATAACATAATTGTTTATATTTTCATAGAAACTTGCAATGATATTTTTAAAAGGCATTTTATCAATTCTTATAAATATAATAGAGACATCATTAATCAATTTCATCTATAGTATTAAATTATTATTTAAAATAGATAAGTAATTCATTTTAAGATTTTAACTATGAATGTGATTTTATAGTCATAGAATTCTAACATTGTATGATAGAAAGTTTAACGAGTTGTTGTTGCATTAGCATATTTCCTTGTACCAAGCACAGAGTTGGGCTCTACAAGTTAGTAGAAAGCAGCGGGTGGAAATCTTCTTAATTTGTAGCAGAGATCAAGCAGAAGACCCTTGAAATATTTGACCCACCTCCTAGAGGAATCATTTCAATCGGAGAGCATAACAATCGCGACCTATTTAATATTCCTAAATTTCTTTTAGGAATTTCATTTAAATCTGGATTTGAACTCCCTACCATCCGATAATGAGAATGAAGTTCTGACCAACCAGGCCACAACGGCCACACGTCTAACAAGTGAAAGCTGTTGCAAGGCATTTAGGCAACTCATTAGTTTCCAGGAAGATGTTATATAGGTAGTGCGCCATATTCACAAGAGAGAGAACTCTAAAAACTGCCAAGCATTTATCCTAATAGATGAGAACACCATCAAGTTTCTCTGTATCGTACTCTAATGGAATTCAAAATTCTGGGGTGTAAATTGCTGGAAGTGCTTTTATTTCAAGAGAACTATTATTAAATTGGCGAACCAAAATAATTTTTTATTTCCAATACCAAGGTACATGACCATATAAAAACTACAAAAAGAAAAAAGAGAAAAAATGTCAGCACCTCATACGCAGTCGGATAGCCCAATAACGCTCCATTTTTGAAATATCTCGAATTGTTTTACACCGTCCTAGGTGATGTCTGTTCGTGATTCCATCGTTATAAAGTTAGTAGGTTGAGCTTGACATGACACTTAAACTAGCTAAATGAATCATGACCAATATTTAGCCAAAAACTCGCAATACATGTAGGGTGGGGTAGTCAGTAATGCTTTGGATAATTATCAACCAGATCAATGTAGAATTTATATTCATTAAATCCTAATGAATTTACTAGTTAGGTTTGGATATTGAAGTTCTAAAAACTCCATTGTCATAAAGTGCAAAATTTTAAATATATATATATATATATATATATATATATATATATATATATTGTAGACATGACAATAAAGTTTCAGACAAAAGGGGTATGCAAAATATTTATAGATAATAAATTAAATATTTTAAAATAAACGTTAATAAAAATATAAATATAGAAAATAAATTTTAAAAAACGGAAATTGCATTATAATACCACAAAAGAGATAATAAAAATAATGTACAATAAAATTAAAATGATAAAAAATAATTAATTTTACAAGT
>JAPDSC010160989.1:0-10008 GCA_026290005.1 Latrodectus geometricus
ATGTATAAATCAATATATATATATATATATATATATATATATATATATATTGTGGTTGAAGATACTTAAAACATTTTAAATTTAATGATCATATAATATTTGATGAACAGTTGGGGATTAAAACACAATCAAAATTATAAATATAACGTTTATTAATAAACATTTGGGTTCAATGATTATTCTCTGGTTGTCTAATATATATACAGTATTCTAAACTTAGTGATGGTTAAGTGCAATAATATTTGCCAAAAATTTCTCTTTTATGTTATCCGTCAGCATTAGTACTTCATATGGTAAATATATTTTTCTTAATAAATATTACTTTAGTAACTGAATATTAAAATAATATAATTATATTTTTATGTCACAAACGGTAAAACTTATATGCTGTAGCAATACACGTTTTAAATATACTTTTCAAGAAAAAAATCCCACTCATATTCAATACTCTATGAAAGATTTTAAAAATTTCATATGTCAAGTAATAAGCTTAAAAAAGAAATATTTTATAAAATTATTTTCAGAATATAGTTTAATATATGTGTGAATAAAAATATTTAAAAAAATCTCCTCATATGCGCAGTACAATGTTCTAAATTATTAAGCAAACATTTTAACGCAAAAAATTATTATAAAGCAAACGCAAACAAAAAATTCTTAATTATTAACAAAATTATTAAGCAGTTGTTTTAATTTGAAATAAGTTATTACTTTAATAGTATTTTTATATTACATACTAACTTATCCTCTTATTATCAAATTATCTTAGTTATTTTTCAGATAGCGGAGTTTTGATTTTAAACAAAATCATTTATCCTCTTTTTATTAATAACGATTAAACACTGTAGACAGAACCGCCATTCGAGTATATCATATCTCGTGAAACGACGAAAATTACTATTGTAGTTTATTTTGCATATTTGTAAATTTGATTAACTCTATTTGAATGTAAATAATATGCAATGTGTTCTTTTGTGAAAAGTAGGTCAACATATGGAGGTTTCTATTCATAACATGCGTTAACAGAATAAAATTTGTAGTTATTTGAAAGAATTTACCAACAATAACTTTTGTTTAGTAAACACAACTATTTGTCAAGACAATTACATTTAAATGGAAATTTTGAATGTTTTAATATAGGGTATTATTAGAGAGCTTTTCATTAAAACTAACTATATTTAATCACTTTATTCTCAGACTCATCTTTGAAAATCAAGAATAGAAAATATTTACGTTATTGCAGTTAAGCAATCTACAAGGATTTCATTTATAATATATATATATGTAATAATAATTTATTTTTTCTGAACAAATTTGGATATACGTTACTATGTTATGTTGAGATCATGAACAGAAGATATTTATATTTATTTCTGTGGTACGTTGGATTCCCAAATGAAATAATAAAACATTTTTTTTATAAAATTAAAAGTTTTGGATAAATTGCTATTTTTTGTGAGCTGTAAATATTTTGAATGTGTTTATATTAATCCTTTATGCTCTAAAATTGATTAATCATCAACTGATGAAATTACATGAAATATATCATTTCGATTTCTGTATTTTTTCAAGAGTTGGGCAAAATATTTAGCACGAAAAATTTTTCAGTGAAAAATATCAATAGAAAAGTGAGATGGAAGTATTATGGTCATGATGTAAAAAAAAAAAGAAGAAATTATCTAAGATTCAACGAAATGGGGGCTTTGTGATTATCTTGAACTTATTTGTTCAAATACTATGCATTATGTGAATACTTAGGCCTTCTAAAGTATTTTTGTGTTTCACTTTTTACTAAATGCTTGACATGTAACTAGAGGAAAGTGAAATTTTGTCAGATAATGGACAAATCTTTTTTGTAAGGATTTTGAGAAAAAACAAATTTCTCTATTAATAGAAGCCTTATGGGACATTAAAATCTCATAAACCGTCTTGTAACAGTTTACGAATTTTATAACAATCATACAGTCAATTACCTAGTTTTCCCACAATGATTTAACTAAAATTTGAGCCAATTGACATTGGAGATCTTGTTCAGAGTTTTTTTGTACAGTGTGTCTTAAAAATTGCTGCTCTTGCTAGTAATCTTTGCAGATGTACTCTTTATCAAACTGTTCCATGTGTAAACAAATAGTCCAAAAAGGATGGTGTGAAAATACTGGTATGGAAGCCTATTCAAGTATTTTCTGTATTAGTTATCCTTTTGGGAAACATTGTGACAAGTGATTTTGATGGTAAAGTAGCGGCAATGTCTTTTGTGGTGGATAAAAAGGGAATGTTGCTCTGAACACAATATTGTATTTCTTATCGCTTCTGAAATTACTATTCTGTCATTTAAAATTCCAGACATAAAAAAACGCACATGTTCCTTCTTGCAGAATAAAATTAATTAGACCTAAATACAATGAGAAAATTTATGATTTTCAGTACATCCGAGCTATTGAGGCACTTTTGGAAACGGACATGCTGATGAGCTTGCTAAAGCAGGATATGCCTTGTCAAAGACTGACTCTTTACTTCCGCAGCGTAACATGAAAATAACAGCTTACATTAATTACAAAAAAATAGAGCCTCCTTGTATAATGATGCAGCTGTGGGTTAGAATGGTGTCTTACTCAACAAAAGTAGTATAATACCCAGTTCCTTGCCTCGATATGTTGGAAATTCTTTCTTTCGTTTGCTTACTAAGTATGAGTATTTTCGAAAACATTAACATGTTATTGGAATCAAGGATCAGACTCGATATTTTCTTTGCTACCAGTGAGACATGGTTGGTGACCACATCAGGCATTCCACCTTATTTTTAAATACAGCCTTACAGATGCTAATTTTAACTGCTTTTATAATTCATCGTCATTTATAGGTTTGCTCATCCATTAATAATTGAGATGCTGAAAACTGGCGAAGGATAAAAAAAGATAATGCACATTTATTTTTTATATTAACGATGTCAAAATATTATAAACCTTTCATTGTGAAACACTAAATCAAAACAACTAATTGATTCTAATGTAATAAAAACTAATAGCGAATAAGTGTGTTATCATTCTAAGAATTAAAGAAAAAACTACTATTCTTAAATGTGTGATTTTTAACAAAGTTTTACGTTTTAGAAAAATGCATAAGATTAATAAAATAACAGCAATTTATCAATAAAAATCCTATTTTAGGTACTGATTCATCTCTATTTTTGGTTCAATAATAGAATTTTATTTTCAATTATAAAGTATAATAGATAATAGTCACATTCGTCTATTAAATAATACATGCTTTATATTAAAGAAATTATGAATTAAAAATTGCATGGATTGATATTACAAGAATTTTCATTCTAATTGCCATGTAAGAAGTAATTGAAATATGATATTTTTTTTACTTCGAATGCAAGAGCATCATAAATTATCCTGTACATCCAAAACACTATCAATCACGAAAAAAGACATTCACTTTCTAAGTGAGTTAGAAAAAATTACTCCAAGGAGTTAGGGAGACAGGAAAAAAAAGCAAATTTCTCTTCGCCGCAACAATATCAAAGAAAAATGAATCTCTCATAAAATCGAGCTTAACTTTTTTAAAGATTTATAGTCAAAGTAAAACTTTAGATGGGAAATCTAACAAGGGACAAAAGAAATGAGACTTTCCCTTTTTTCTTTCTTGGAAACTAATTGCTATTTGATGATTAAATTTCACTGTCCGCACTCAGTTCATACTACTTTAAAGCATAAAGTGACAGGAAGACTCCAGACATTTTCTGTTCATACATCTTTCAAAAACTAATTTAAATCAGATTTGGTTTTATAATTCATCTTTGTCAATTTCATTTTGAAACTTATAGTGATTTCAAAGAAAGGATTGATGTTATAGCAAGATTTACTTTCATATCAAGAGTTACATAAATCTTGTAGAATAGAGTTAGACAATTTAATTAAAGATAAATTTTGAATTGTAATTTAGTAGAACTTTTTGTATATTTTTTGTATATTTATTTTAGTTGAGGCATTTTGTTAATAGATTTGAATAACAAAATTAAAAAAATATTGATATATAAATTGTTAATTTGGAGATAAATAAAAATATAATAAAAATATTGGCTTTACACTTTAAAGTTTTTAGTTTACAGGTCACAAAAATGTTTTCATTTTAGTTTCACTTCCATGTCATTTTCTTCCAAAAATTAAAGATACAAAACCCAAGAAAATCTAACCTTTCTTAAAATAATATTTGAAAAATATTCAATAATTATTTTAAGTGTTATATTGCTGGATAAATCAATTAAAAATATTGATCATTAAAAATATAATACATTATAATAGAAAATAATGAGATATAAATTTTCATCATTTCAGTGAATTCCAATTGTATATTTAAAATTATAAAAAATTTACAGAATATTCAAATCATAATAAATGCATTTTTTTGAAATAAATAACTTTATTATGCAAATATACATGAAAACATTTATATTTTAAGAATGATTTTAACTTTGTATGTTTTGTTTAAGAATTTAGTTGTGATTCTGTGGTAAACAAATTGATAAAACTATTTATATAGATTAGATAATTACACAAAGTATGACACATAAGAAAACTTTATGTTTATTTAATATCTTAGGGTGCTGAACATTATAAATGAACATTGAAATAAATATATTTTTAATTTATTGAAATAAATGTGTTTTATTTGAAATTAAATTAATAATAAAGTTACATTTATATGTATACTATAATTCTTGATTTTTATTTTTGTAAGTTTAAGAAATTTTTAATTATTTTACTGCTAAAGAACAAAAATAGCATTAAATTTTATAGTTTACCAATTACTAATGCATTAATTTGAAAATATTTTCCAATTCGGTATTTTCTATAATATCAGTTCGAAATTAATAGAGGGCTATATATTGAAGCAAACTATCACATGTATAATTATCATGAATGTAATTGTATTAATCTTATAAACATGATCAAGATAGTAATAGTAAGAGGATAATACTAATACAGAGATAAATATCACATGATTATTATTATTACCTAGAATTCAAAAGTCTCTGAAACTGTTAATTGTTTTGTTATGGAAATTATTTATTGAGTAAAATATATACGTTAAACTTTATTTATTATAACGCATACATCTTAATAGAGGTTCTTAAACATACCATAGTTATCTTTATCACATATTAATGTTCATTATATATTATTTTATTGTATTATAAATGTTCATTATATATTAATTCTAATATATTATTCAATATTATTTTTTTAAATATTGATATTCCATTTCTTTTCAAATTGAAGGAAAATTTTATTTTCTTTAACTTTGCAAGAACTGTATTGTATTGCCTTTTTTTTCCAATTGTAAAAAAAATGCACATTTTTCTTGAATAAATCATAAAGTATTATAAGACAATTTATTATACTACATCTTGTAAATCTTACGCTGAAGTATTTTACACATATCGAAGACAAAGTACGGCGTTTTTATTCAGAATATATAATTTCCATATGTAATGAGTGCAGTATTCTTAATAATAATTGGATGAATTAAAAAATATAATATTTGTAATGTTTGATCCCATATTAGGTTATTTGCTGCTATTTATACATGATTCAATTGATTTTAGTTTTAAGATAATATTTAATTTGAAATAATTTTTTTATAATTATTAAGACGGATAAAATAAAGTATGTACTTAATTAATTTTCGATAATCATATTTCATTCTGAAGTACTTTCGCATGTATCAACAAGACATGAATTTTATAAAAATAATGGATTTAAACAACTATCATAAGACTGTTAAGAAAAAATTCTAAGAATAATGAAACAAATGATTTATTAATATGTATCGTAAGCATATAGATAAATAAATTATTTTGAGTTTAATGAAAGCACAATATGCATGCATGTAGATGTACTTCAATAATTATTGCCAATGTCTGATCCTTCTCACAATCATGGTTAAAAAATTTGGGAAGAAATAAATAATTTGAATATCTGATTATAAAAAGTAATTTTAAGAGTAGATTTCTGTACATGTTACAAAGCATTTACTTAATGTGTAATAATATCGACACGCACAGTATATTATTTTTAAAAAAATCAAACATTTTAATTTAATGGAAATAAATTTGCATTCTTTAAAAATATATAAATAGTCTGATTCAAAGTAAATTTGATTTGAATACAAGTTCTTAATGATCAGCATAAAAAAACATTGTGTAGTACAGTGCAATATATGCAGTAAGGATATCTTCATATGATCAAATTTTATTTTGGTGAGTTCTTTAAGCAAAATAATTTATTTGGAAACAATTTAGTAATTACAATTTTGCTTATGATTAATGTATAAAGCTAGCTTAAAATATATAATTTGTAGAATGAAAATTTTAAACATATGTTTAAACAATGAAACATATGTTTAATTGCAAGATACATTTAATAAAAACATGAAATGATTTGTTCACAAATTTAATACACAAACTCCATTGCACATAAATATAATACATACACATACCTACATATATACACACACACATATATATATACTATATACTCGCCATATAAAAGCTGTTATTAATAAAAACACTTACCTTTTGGTGTGGTTACTTTACACAGAGCAAGAATTATTCCCATAATGTAAACACTCATCTCAGCTTTTCTATTTTCGTTCTTGATAACCATTTTCCTAGTTTATTTCTCTCCTGTATAGTGGAATTATTTGTATATTTGTTAACTGTTACTGCATGATTTCTAAAATTACCTTTTTATACAAGCAATTATTTGGAGGGAAAGATGATTTTTCTTTTTCGTTCTGCTATATTTTTCCCTTTTTTCTGCTTTTCTCTTTATAGACTTAGTGAAGAAAATATTTTGTATAGTTTTCTGTTTAATCGATATCAATGAAATACATCATTTGTACTTTATTGTCACAGTTATTTACGATCTGATTCCAAATTAGCAATGATTGTCTTGCTTGAGAATATTGCGAGATTATTTCAGATTCCAATACATAACTATTTCTTCAAATTTGAGACATTTGCAACTAGAATTTTGTACAGAAAATCAAATTTCTAAACTAATACTATTTAAAATACAACAACACTAACATATATTTATGAACTAAGCCATGGTGATTTCATATAAGAGCTATTCACTTTACAAGATTTAAAAGAGTATTTGAGTAAAATTTCAGAGTGTTAATGAATTCTTCTTTTTAAAAAAATAAATATAAATTTAATGACATTAATATTGTTTTCCAAAATTTCTATCCATCGATTCTAAATGAAGAATTTGAAATTTTTATGAAAGTTTGTTTTCTATTTTAATTTCCATATAAATATTAACTTAATATTTTACAGTTATACGCATAAATGCTACTGAAAACTAATATAAAACAGTTATTTTGTTAAAAACACATATAATCAACCTACTGAAAACACGCGTTTAGTTTGTAATTGAACACTGTTTAAAGGAATGTTACGCAAGCTGAAAAAGTAACTCCAAACTCATTCGCACGAGAGGTTAGAAATAATCTGCGCCCCAGCTGTGAAGAAACCACCTTTCTCTACTTAAACGACCTCCGTGCCTTCTGCCGGCCAATTCACAGGCATCCCGCTCTGGCGCAAGGAATTTGATGCGCATGCCTAAAGGGAATCGTTTTGAAAGGATGAAGCGGCGAGCGTAAAAACATTTCTTAAGATGCTCGAATACGGTCTTGACTAATACCTCAAGAAATATATTAATCAATAATTTAGATTCTGCACCAATATTTATAATCAAATAAAAGTGAAAATAATATGTTAAAAAATCTCTTGTTAATGTTATTTGACATGCGATCTAAATAAATCGATATATTTTTCATATTTTGGTATGAGGATATAGCTTTCTAAATAAATGTAAGAATGTTATTAATCATATTTAAAGATATTGATAATGCTCGTCCTATTATATATTTAGAATAAATAATTCATTTTCTATAGAAGGTTTTAATACCGAAATAAATACATACATTTTTGACAAGGGTTTTGATATATAAGTCTATATTTAATGTAGCGTGTTTAGAAATTCCTACACATTACAATAGACATCACATATAGCATTTTTTGAAATACTGGTAAAATATTTATTAATAAATTATAATAAATATAAATTCACAGAAAATTATTACATAAAGCAATACTTAAAATATTTTCTTATTTCATCCTACAGCATAAGTTGAAAGGAATTAGATTGTAATGATTTATTCAAGTAAGGCATTTTAAATAGAACATGCCTGACTACATTTTTCCTAAAATTAGATAAGATTCTATAATTTTACTGCTATAGGTGTTTGTTAAAAATCACTGCATGGAACTTAATCAGTATCATAAATCCGAACAATAAAATATAAGAAAAACTGTTAAAATATATGAGACATTAACAATGTAAGCGTGTATATGCTCAAATTCTATATTTAAAATTACAGAAGTTTTTAATTTTTTTTAAAATAATAAACACATAAATGAACTTAAATACAAAATGAAATGACAAATTTTTACATGTATTAAAACACCGACTGAGCATCCCACGATTTCCACTGGCAACTCAAATTTAGCAAAATCTGTTCATCTCGCAATTTTCATAGGCATGTGTTTTTCATGTTTTATTGAGAAATGTATTGCGTAAAATATTTGTATACATTTTGATTTTTTATATTATGTTATAAATATAAATAAAAAGTATAAGTAAGTTGATACTTATTGATTTTTAAGATAACATGCAATAGGTTTATCTGACAGTTTAGTTTTTCATGATAAAAATATTTCCTTGTATATATTGATGATAAAAATATGCATATAAACGAATAAAAATATTTTTCAAAAAATAATTGAATATTTAAATTCTCCAATAGATGTAAATTGTAAAAAAAAAAAAAAAAAGAAAAAAAAGAAAGAAAGAAAGAAAGAAAGGTAATTTTTGTCTTTAAGCTGATCAACCAGAGAGTCAATAACTGTAGAAAATTTTCTTTTTTTGTATTTAAATAATTTTAATTAACTTTAATGTGCTATGAACATGTGTTTTTCTCATCTGTTCGTTGAAATTATTTAAATTCATTATTATATTCATGTTTCACCTGGATGTTTCGCTTCTATAATGATCATTCCAAAAATAGCCTTTTATATATTGAGGATAATGGAGAAATTATGAGAGAAAGAAGGATATTTTTTTTATTTACATCAAAATGAAATCCTGTGAATGCAGCAGTATTAAATATTAATGTATAAAAACAATTTCAATTGCAGAACAATAATTTGCTGTGCCTAACAAAGTATCTAGAAATGAAAGTAATTTTTAAGAAAAAAGTCCTAAGTATTGCTGCCACCTTGATTTTTATTACTTCAGTAAGAAACTTTCATTTCAGATTTAGAACAGTCAAATTAAAATAGAAGTTATACGTTTTTTTTATGAATAAGAGTGCTCTTTTAAAATTTTCAAGCCTCACTTCTAATGTAAAAAAAAGTATTCTATGCCTATAAAATTACCTGGTACACAAATATTCGCTTGTGTAGTCGGAGCGTTTTGTCTCATATGTTCTATCACTAATAAAAAAATTATTTAGTACATTGAAAATTAAGTAAAATTTAGTAAATCAAATAAAAATTTAGTAAATCAAAAAGTTCACCAAATAAATATCATATTTAGCAAATTATTTAAAAAAAATCTATAAATAAATGTACAATAAGGTTTTTTGAAATAAAAGCTAAATGCATTCACTTTTGCTTGAAAGATTTTAAAGAAATAATTTACAATTTATATTATTGCAAAACGTTTTCATCTAAAAATCTAGTTACAATATAAAATATAGAGGAATTTCGTTACAATAAAAAATACAGAGTGTATGATTACCTTATTATATATTCATTTAGTCTATAATTTAATTCATCATTGTAAATTTGCTAAGTTGATGACATATTTTTTCAAACATATAGAGAAAAATGTTTTGTTATCTATTTATATGAAGAAAAAATAATATATA
>JAPDSC010160989.1:17877-49689 GCA_026290005.1 Latrodectus geometricus
ATATATATATATATATATATATATATATATATATATATATATACAAATAATTTTTAAAATATATTTTTTACGAATAGTTAAATTTTGAGTTTGACTGAGTTGTATACCTATATATGTGTGTGTGTATTGTGTATTCTCTTTGGATTATGTAATAAATCTTATTAAGTTAAAACCCCGTAAACTTAAATCGTTTCACTTCATTTCATTCGATAGATTTTAAATAAATTGGGTCCAAATGTCTTCAAACTTTAAAATAGTGTTTAATAAAGTAATGTCTTAAAAGTGTGACGTTAATTTCGTAAGATTAAAGTTTACAAGCCTTCCTCATCAAACATGTTCGTAATCATTTTAAGTAGAATTGAGAAGTTCTATTAACATTTAGAAAATTAACCATTTTGGATCTAACATTTGTAAATAGTGAACGAATTGATTTAGATTGAAATCCATATGAAACCATAAAATTTCCTTAAATCATTTTTAACAATTCAATTAATTTTAAGCCGAAAATTCAAACAGTAGAACAAATTATTTAACGATAAATATATAATAATATTTAAAAATTAACTTTTAATTTTATTAATTTTATTCCCCAGAAATGAATTTTTTTTACATATTTTACTTCATGCTTACTTTTAAAACTTTATGTAAAATTATTTCTTAATATTAAATTAAATATTAAAATACTTAATAAGAATGCTCTCTTTTAAAATATAATTGTATATTCAATTTACTGTTGCTTAAATTATGATAAATAAAATGTTTTACTGAAAAAAATAGAAAAGTATTTTAATAGCTCAAAAGTGTTTAAGTTGATAAATAGGCTCTTAAGGGATTGCAAAAATTTTAAGTTATGCACAATCGATTTTTCAAATATAGATTAATCTAATTTATTAGATCAAGTGCACTCTTAATTTGTGCAAAAATATACCTATATGAAGATCAGTTAGGGCTTTTTAACTGTAAATAAGTTACAAAATTATGCATATATAACTTATAATTGGTTAAATGTTAAGCTAAAATTAATACACAGGAAATCCATTATGAAATTTTATCTCTAAAAAGTATAACTGAGAAGAATGAATTATTATTTTCACATAAATTCCAAAAACATCAACATTTTGTTTTAATTTTACATTGTAGCTCATTCTTCACAAGTTAGACTGCAATTAAAGTTTTTATGCATAATTTTCGATTCACTGATATTCAAACACATCAATTTCGATTTATTTTTTAGTACAGCTTTTGTTTCTGTTAAAAAGTTAATATCACATATTTTGGATACTTGCTAATTTCTCGAGTTTATGTGATCATATTATCTTAAAATATTCTTTTGAATCTTCTTGTTTAACAATAATCAGAGGAATAACATAATGCTATAGCTCCGTTATGGAGTTGTTTGATTTTATAGGATCCAATGCTTGGTTGAAACATAAGTTTATGCTGATTTGTTTTTCTATTGTGGTCATATCCGACATATTACGTTACGCTGCGGTAAAAGATTAAATGTTTTTATCATAATGCAACATATGGCATATTTATTTGAGCCTAAACTATAAGCATAGTTATGATGTAATTTGTTAGCTTTTAGTACAATTCTCATCCAGAGATTTATAAATGCAAAGAAATTTTGAAGCAAGATATTTATTTGCATTAAACAATTATTTTTATTTAAAATAAGTTTAGCTTTTTTATAAATGTGTTAAAAGATCAGTTTAATACTTAAATGTTTAAATTTGAATCAAATTATCTCTGTACATATGCATTAACTCTAATTTTTAATTTTACTGTCATCTATTTATTTTATTTAACTTATGAATTTAGCTTCTCTCATGAACATTAACATTTGGAATTTTCATTAGTTGATATCAATGGACAAAATATACAAATAAAGAAAATTGAATTTCTCAAATATATTCTTTCATTCAAACGCCATTTCTTGATTACTTTCCGATTTGAAAAAGTCTTTCTTTTTGGCAACTGAGTTAAATATTGAGCTTTTATTGCATTGTTTGGAATACATTTTCAGATTATGTTTTTTAAACCAAGAATTCTTTGAGCATATTGTATACTTTTGAGAAATTTATAAGTAGCCCCTTCTTTTCTTGATCTAGATTTAATCTCGATTTCATTTATAAATATTCTATTCCCTAAATATTCTATTTTTTTTACAATATCAAATGTAGGTAATTTTAAAAATAAATATGTGTAAGTTGGTGCTTTAAATGTTTCTGTTTCCTCCAACATTACCTTTTCTCGCAGTTTTTCTTAAAATAAATACATCATTTAAATAGCTTAATAACAAACACTTGTTGTACAACGGACCTGATTCGTGTTGCATCAAACGTTGGAATTCTGCCGGAGGATTGAATAAACAAAATGTTACTCTCTCGAATTGCACAGTTTCATCTGAGTTTATAAAGTCTGTTTATAAACTTCTTCAGTTAATTGCATTTGAAAGTACTCGTAATACGTTTCTTAAGTTGGAAGAAAAACAGTAGTCTTGTAACTGTTCCAATAAAATATGAATTTTGGTAAAGGAAACATTTATGTTCTGCCTAGACATCTGTAGAAAACTACAAAATTATTCTCGCTGGTCTTTTTCTTTCTAGTGAACTTGTAAAGTGGGCTTTGTTTCCGACAGCATTGCAGTTGCTTTCTTTTCTTTACAATATATTTAATTATTGCTCCTTTAGAGGCATTCATTGTATATGGTTTGATAAAAAGGGACTTTGATCTTATATTTTTTTGTATCCAATTATGTTAAGTTAATAGAACCTAATTCTAAAATATACAGTTAAATGTCCATAAATTAATCTAATTAGTTCTTCCTCTGGGATCACCACTGCAAACATCTACTCACCAAGCTTATGTTCCATATGATTGGAAGAGGACTGAAAACCTGCCAAGACCTGAGACCAACTACTCTACCGATGCTGATGATACTAGTAACTAAAAAGAGGACTCGGGGAATAAATAGTAGCAGCATAAGACCTATAACTAAGACAACAAAAATAACAATAATTTACAGGGACAAAAATAACAATAACTAAAAGAACTTACCTCTGTTCCTCAGCTTCCAGCCTGCAGAACACTTGTGTATATTCTGTATATATGGACTTTCTTTTTCTCCTCATTTTGTAATGTATTTATTTTCATCATGCTCTTCCAATATTATGTGTATATAACCTACTATGGAATAAAGTCCCTTTATTTGAACTGAGGTGATTTGCTTCAAATTTGTTACCCTCTATTTCGTTATTTACTAGTGTCGCTATGCAGGTGTCTCCAAACATCTCTTAGAGTTTTAGATAGCTCTAGGTGAGGGGAAGACATCATCCGTTAATCACATGTACAATCCTTGATCTCCCTACACTGTCAATCAATCAATCATCTAATTATTGAATCATTTATTATTTCTATTTACTTGCAATATTAAAATCGATCTCAATTTCACATAATTGATTGGATGATTATAATATTATTTTTATTTAACTCTTTTACCTCAAGAATTTTAAGATGAACTCATTTTGTTTTATTTTCAGTTATAAAATTACTAAATGGTTCTTCTTTCTGATATCCAATATTTAAATTTTTTGTCTTATTCAGGTGTAAGTTATGTATGACATATCAACCTATGTTCGTCTGATAATAAGATCAAGTAGTTGTGCATTATCAGGAACTAATATTCACAACTCATCATTTTACATTATCTATTTCTATATGCTTAAATTCTTCCTATAGTGGTGACTTCCTATACAGGCACTTTTTGATTACCAAAATCATGTAACTCATTAACATCAGTTTAAAACTCCAACTGTAATTTCTCAAAAACTAACATCTTCTGGAAACAATATGAACTACCTGGATCAATTAAAGCTTGTGCTTCACCACATTTATTAAGCTTTGTTATTTTAAATATGAAACATTCTTTTTGGTATTTTCTATTCGAGTAACACAAAATTTAATCACTTGAACAACTTCTTTCAAATTTAGAAAAATGATGTTTGGCTATGTGAACTGTTTGGTTTTATCTCAAGGTGTTTAATCAATCAATTGTTTCTACAAAATCATCAGTATTAATACGCTTAGACCAATTACCTATTAAATGATCTTTCACATTTATCTAAAACTTTACGTTTCCGATTTCTTTTTTTTTCCTTTTATTACATGTTCATATGTTTCACTTTTTATATTTTCTTTTATTTTCTGGCACATTCTTCATAATAATCTTTGGTCGCAAGATTATGTTCTGTAAATTGCTTTTTTAAAGTCTACCATTTACAAATTTACGTAATTCTCTCGCAAAATGTCTTAAATCACTTTTTCTTGCATTATCTAAAGTAGACATAAAGTATGTTTTACGATGCAAAAGCTTTAAAATTAATTCCACTTCTTATTGTGTTTTCTCTTTACATGTTTAAGGTAAAATTAACATGTCATTTGGAGAATATATAAAAAAATATTTATTAAATAAATAGACTGGTAACTTATTGCAATTTCGTAAATTTAGTTTTCAATACCTTTCTTTTCTTTTTTTTCTCTAAAACCTAGAAAACAACTTTTGTTATCATTCTTAACATGCACTTTCAGTATTAAATATTCTTCTTATAATTTTAAAATATGTTAACATAGCAATAAAGCCTTTTATTGAATCATAAATACAAATTCTTTGTAATACTTTCTTAGTCTTCTCTATTTGAGGACAAACATTTTTTTTAAAACTAAGTAAATAGTTTAAATTTTTTTTTAAAACTACGAAAACATTTGAAAAATAGATTACTCAAAATACTACTATTAATCAATCCAGGATTTTTATTATGTGAAACAAAATATGTAAATAAAATAATATAAGCTAATAAATAGAGGATTTGTAGAAATTGTAACCAAAATATTAATTTGAACTCATATATATATATATATATATATATATATATATATATATATATATATATTATGTTAATTTACATGATTTACACAATCAGTATTCTATAATCATGGTAAACATTTCAGTGAGATTCCCATTGTCAAAAATAACTTTTCTTTTTGTTATATTATTTTCAGTTCCAAAATAGTTTTGTAGTGAAATCATTAATCCCAAAGATCATGTGATGTAATAATATAAAAATACTTTTCAAAAATAATAGTATTGTAATCATAGTAACCGATGAAAATACATTACAAGGTCAAATGTATATTTCAAAAATAGTAAGATTAATAATTTCAAAATAAATCAAACTAATGATTGCGTATTTATACATTAATATAAAAGAAAATTTATCTAATGTGAATTATTTCCATCTATATACATGATATTTTGGTATAAGGGATACGTTAAGTTTTATTTATTGCAATTAAGAAAACATTAACATTAAAACACTATATTTCACATATAATCAAGCCAAATTATTTGCTAAAATTATGATTTCTGGTGAATAATTTCAAAATAGAATTAAAACCATCGGAAATTATCTGTGAATGGTTCTCGTAAAAAATGTTTATTTAAGTTAAACATTTTGTTCCTTTGGAATAACATTCCTTAATTTGAAAAAAATGTATAAGGGTTTAAAACTGAATTCTCTTTATAAAATCTTGTGATTGCATATAATTTTTTTAATAAATAGTTGTATTGCAGTTTTTTTATCTTTACTATTTTAAATCATACTAACAATTGTATAAAAAATGTGAGATTTGATATGTTCATCTTTTAATTTATCCTCAAATAATAACTTCAATGCATTGTCATTATAATAGTATAATATTGTGTTTTTACAGACAATAAATGTATTACAGAATCACCGACAAGATATATGATCTATTTTATTCTGAAGGCATAAAAGAAAAAAAAAACCATAATATTAAAAACGATCTAGGAATCGGATTTTCTTAAATTATGAAGTGATATAATAAACCTTATTTTAAAAATTAAATACGGAAAAATGAATAATTGATTTAAATTTTTATATAAATGAACATATTTATTTATTACGAATAAATACTATTTATTACGGATAAATACTATTAGGTATAATATTATAGAAAATTATTTGAATAATTATCTTTACCATTATTATCTTTGAATCTATAAAAAGTTGTATAGGATAAGTTATTAAACATTACTACAAATAAAATAGAAACATTTTGTTGTATTTGTAAAATATTAATAACATGATTTAAGCTTGATGCAAAATATGTTAAGGATTTTATTAAAAAAAAGATATAAATTGAAGCTAATGATAAAATGAAATTATTTCACTCTTTAAAAATTTATATATTTTTTATTGTTAGAGAATATTTTAAGGTTTATTATTTTTATTCTTGAAAAAAGATATTCTTAAAACAAATTGGTTAGGAAAAATAGAAGCAAATAAGAATGTAATATTAATTTTAGTAGTTTAACAATTTATATTTTAACAAAATATTATTCCTTTTACACTTCTGAGTTATTGAATGTGATAAATAGCAATAAAGTCACAGTTTACTTCTTTTATAAGTGATATAACAAAAGTAATACTTTTGAAAAATATAAATAACAAAAGCAAACACTAATAAAAATCAACTCTTAAGTCGTTGTAAATCAATTTTTTTCCACTTCATTTTTCTGCTTAATTAATTACTAAATGGAATTTGATAAAATGATACTTAAAAATACTGATATAAAAATGCGTCTTTTAAGGGAATTTCTAATATGACAAAATGAATTTTTATTAGTAATAGTTGATATGTATCTATGAATGTAAAGTAAGAATGTAAAGTAAAATTCCTTTTAAATGCTACAATATTAATTCATCAAACGAAATGTCAAGTAAATAATCGTCAAACAAAAGAGCTCAATGTCTCTTTAAAAAGAACATTTTTAGGATTTATTGTAGAAAACAATGTGAATATTACGTTACATCCAGTGACATCCTCAATCAATAATAAATCTATTTTCATAGACAAGTATAAAAGGAAATTAATTTCATCACATTCATTTAAAACGGTATGAAGGCATTTTATAAGAGTTCTATTCTAAACTAATCAACTTAATGTTTCGAATTTAATTAGTGCCGTTGAGATTATACGAAACTTAAAAGTAAACAGATTTGCTCAGTTCTCTTTTGGCAACGAACACTGACGCATGCAACGCAAGCAGATTTAGTTAAAACCTTTAAGCTCACTTAATTAAACGTACATATTTGATTTAAGGGTAGCACAAATGCTTTTATTTTTTTAATGTATTTCGTCCTTGTCAGTTTCCTTACCACATGAATGGAGTTTCATAATTTGACACGAAAAATAATTGAATGATGGGAAAGAAAAGTTTTATTTCATTTCTGTTCATAATATTTTGATTAATAATGAATTAATTTCTAAATATTGTCACAAAATTCTGAATAATCTTTAGATGTGTGAAACCTTTTAATTTTATATTGCGCACAAATTGAACAAAATTTAATATTATTTACACTGAATATATATATATATATATATATATATATAATACATTATTGTTAAGGTAATCTGCAGCATCTTAAATTGATTAATCTGAATTGAAAAATGAGTTCTATAAATGTTGAAAAGAAATTATAGTTTGAAAAATAAGCATGCTTCATTAGGGAGTGTTTGTCAAACAAATATAGCATTTCTTGCGATGTGGCTTAAAATTATTGAAATATGTCACACGCTGCTAATTATATCTTTATGAGTCCCAGTGTTAGGACGATAAGCATAAATGTCTGACTAATAAAATCAGTGATATAAAATATATTGACGTATATGAATGACTCAAGAAAGGAAATGTATACATTTCCAAGGATAAGTTAAGTACACAATTCATATCATTTGCTTACCTATTTTTATATTTTACGAATAAGTTCTTTATGTAAATTATTAAGCCATAATAATATTCATTAAAAATAATTTAAATTTTTTTAATACGTTTAGTAAACTATTACAAGTGGTTACATTTCAATTTTCATTCAAAATACACCAACATCAAATTATTAAAATTTTACGTTATTGGTATTAATTCTAGACTTTGATTCATCTAACTTCGGGCAATGGCAATACGTTAAAGTATTTTGAATATTATTAACTTCCAGATTATTATTTTTTGTTTAGATATAAGGGTAAAATTATGATTTTGACTACTCAATCTTGAAAGAATGATTTTTTGTTTCGAAAATACTAACTTTATATAAAATAATTCTACTTTAAATTATACGTAATAAAGTTGTTCCTTATTGGCATTTAAATTGTCTTTCACTAGCAATAATTTTTATAGCTTGGCATATATTGTTCAGTACATTGAAGTGCCGAAATTTTTAATGTTCGTGTTTGCATTTCAAATGTATAAGCATAATTCCAAATCCTAACACAATATTCTGGATTATTAATTCTGATTTAAATATTTATAAAACTTTTGAATCTATAATTTATATTATCATTAATCGTTACAGAACACCTGAATTAGCTAAAATGTTTTGAAAATGTGCATGTTTGAACACCAATACAATGATACATAATTAGACATTTTGATGTAGGTATAATCAGGAAAAAAATAAATAGAACATTTCTAACTACATGTAATGAAGACTTAAAATTGTAATCCTTGCATAAGTACTTCCTAAGAAATGGTAGTATGTTCATAAAATTGTGTATAAGTTATTGTTCATAAATTAAACTTTTTTTAATTGGTTTATAATAGAAGGTTAAATATATATCAATTGCTTACTGACTGAAATTACGCAAAAGGAATTTAAAACTGTTTTTATTACATAAATTTAAAAATATTGCTAACTTCAAGAAAAATAATATAAATATTTTAATTTGTATTTTTATTTGATATGACTTTGAATTTTTTAAAAATATACCTTTTTTACATTGCAGAAACAATTTTTCACTGCAAATATTAATAATCCACATTTGAGATTAATTGAGAAATCTTCGTCAAATTACTTCTAATAGAGAGAGTAAATTCTACTACATTTTAATCTCGATAAATAGTAATAATGACTGACTGATATGATCTTACATTGGTGATGAGTGTACAAGAAAATAATAGAAATTCATGATTTGGAATGTGGGTAAATGTATGAGAAGTTATTATCTTAGTAATTCTTTTACAAAAAGGAAAAAAGTATTTTTCAGTTATATATTTTTTAATTTTATTAAATTCATCTTTTTCAATTTTTTTTCTTTATATTTTATTCAAATATATGGACAATTTGGTAGTTGTTTTTATAAAAATTTATGAAAATTATAAAAATTTATGAAAACTATAAAAATCTGTAAGGTAAAGTATTTTAAATTATATACGATTTTTATTTTAATTTTCTACTAAACTAAGGAGCTTATTAAAAAATAATATACTTAAGATTTAAACAAATAATAAAAGATAAAATATTTTTAATTTAGAAATGCCTAAAATTTGATATTTGGTAAAATAAGTTTAAATATTTACAAACCATACATATTTTCTTTTCTTTTTTTTAATGATAGCAAAATTAAATACTTATTATTTAACTAAGCGTTATTTTTATGGTAAAACGTAAATGCAATTATCCATTTATTTTTCTTTTCTCTTCATAAATAAAAGGATTTTATACCTGATTAAACATTTTATTAATTGAATAATACAACTGCATAATACCCGAGTTTCATTTTTTAATTCATTTTACTTTAAATCATTTAAATCCTTATAAGCATTTTGTAGCGAAAATTGTTACTGATTTCTTACAATATGAAAAACTCACATATTAAAATTCATCATGTATTTAGAAAACAAAAAGATTTTGCATATAAAATCAATAACATAATTTGCTTAAAGAGAACTAAAAAATTGTGAATAATTCATTTCATATTTAAAAAGAAAGATTTTTTCATTATCTTTTAATAATAGATTTCAATAAGCGAGACTATTTTAATTAAATGTGGTGTTATTTAATTAAATTGAAATAAATATTTGTATGTATTTCCTTAAAAAAACCTATACTTTTCAATAGAATCGGAATTTTCTTTATAAAGGGGTGGTACATATAATTATACGCTTTTTTAGTTTTACTTAAATATAAAATGAAGAAAACGGAATACTATCGATAGCTAAATAATTTTTTTTGGAAAGGAACACAGTATAATAAAAAAATGTTCTCATAATCTTATTAAAACTTTTCCTGGAAAATCTCTTAAGCACACAGAAAACTCTTAAACATAAAAATATTCAAAATAAACTATATAATTATAAATAAAAATTTACATATTTCGTCTTCGTTATTATCTTATTTTTGGTATTTTTTCATTCCGAGAAAAAGAAATTTCTAATTTATAAGATAGCTATTCATAATATGAATAAAATATTTGATTCTCATTAAATTAACATTTAAAAGACAAGTTTTAAATTTATTTTTAAAATCAACAAAAATCTCAAATAGATATATTTTCAAATTTAAAAACAGCCGACTTGCTTGACATATCTTTCTATTTAAAATACTGAATTCAATTTTTTGAGGTTAACAACATTTTAGTTTATTAAATATTTGTTTTATTTTAAAAAAAAAATATACCACCAAAATAAAGTAATTTACAGTTTATTCCTTTTCAAATATTAATCGCTCGATATAACACGACTTAGGTCATATTTAACCATTTTTTTTCAAGATTACATTCATTTTAACAATTTTATTCAATGAGCATTTATTACTGTTATGTGATTTACAACAAAATATTCATTCATTTTTACATTGCTTTACGAAATGTTCTACATTTTTTTACAAAGGAATATATTTACGCGAATGAATATCTTGTTAAATTATTTCATTATTTAATATTTGAACATTGTTTGCTTATAAATATTCTAATAATTCATTTTTTTAAATAATTAAACTTTAAAACCTTCAAGTAATCTTTAAACCAAAAATGCTTTATGACATTAAAGTAAATTTTTGTATAAATTTGATATTTTTAGATTTATATTTTAGAACTTAGATATTGTTATGCAATAATATATTACTAATAAACAAAATTCATTGTCGTAAATGAAAAAAAATCCAATTAATCAAAGAACAAAAAAATTAGGAATTTTTTGTAATGCCATATTTTAATTTTTTCTATAGATAATTTAAATGAGATTTAAATATTGCAATACATCTATCTTGCAGTGAAAGATATTCCTAGTCACAATTTCCTTCTTTCAACTTTTCTTCCTATTCAGAATCAAATTTCCTGCAAAATCATTTAAGAAATAGTTTTCAATCATTGAAGTATGACTATACAGACATGGATAATTGTACTGCGTCAAGTTTCTGATCTATTCAAAATTTTGTTGATTGATAAATGGATGACCGTAATATGGCCAGACTAATATTATTTCTTGATGTTAGTTACAAATATAGAAATTCAAATTTGCTAAACACTTGTTCAAGTGCGTGTTCATGGTAATCAGTTTCCATTTATCTATCAGATTAGTAGATATGTCACGTTTGGGTAATCATGACATGCTTTGAGAGCCTGTTCATAGACCTGAAAGCAAATATCAATGCAAAAAAAAGTAGAAATATATTTCGAATGGAATGATAGGTACCATGATGCTAAATTTATTTTTTGCATTTGATTTAATTTTGAGAATTATAGCGTGCTTATTTTACCTGTGTGAATAAAGAATAAAAAAACTTGCTAACAATGAAGTTATTTGTTATTCCATTGGGGGAATAGCTAATATTATGATGATAAATTCACGTTTATCCAGTATACCTTGTCACAATGTATTGATATGACCAATATACCATGAAATGGCTTTTGAATTTATATAATGTTTATCTATTTATCAAAAAATAAGCTCTCATAAGATAATTTAAATTAAAATTTAATTTTTGAATTAAGTTTCTTGCTGTATTAATTAGTAGGAAGACGTTAACTCTTAACCAAAAAATTTAAATTAAATAACCATTCTTATATTTTGATTTGCATGTTTTAAAGGACACTTTAGTACATTAACGGGATTAATATTTCCCAAATACTATTTAAAGTACATTTGAGATAACAGGAAAATGTATAAAGATTTTATTTTTAATAAATAAATATACTATTTGTTTTAACGGATTAAAATATGAAGTTATATTCAAAATTTGGTAATAAATTTCATGGTTAAGTAAACGCTAACTATTTTAATCTTATAATAGCTTTGAGTTATAATTTTATAAATGTTTATAACTGAAATTAATGATGCTACAGTATGTGAATAATAAAAATTACATAACATATTTATTTGAAGTAATTCTACTTGTGTATTAGAATTTGTGTAAAGTTTCAATTGTGTATCAAAATGATATTTATCCCATGTATATCTTGAATGATACTACTATACTAAAATATAATGCGTTATTTTGGGTTTTATTGAGGTCATAATAATCCATCATTTTTCTTAATGTTAAGATATATTTAACAAGCAACTGTTTTGGTTCCACGTAAACTCCTGGATCCTCTATGATTAAATATATATATAAAAAAGTATATTTTTATGATATTCCTCTGACATAAAATTATCTGAATCGAATATTTAAAAAATTTAAAGTTACTCTGAACATTTTTTTTGCATTCTATTCATAAAGTTAACAAATTTTGAAGACCTGCAAAAATAATTTAAAGATATAATTAAAGTTTTCACTATAAATTTTATTCTTGTGCTCAAAATAATTTTCTTTTTAACTCTAAACATTAACTGTAATCAAAATGTAAAGGAATTCAGCTTATGAAACACATATTTTTTTATTTTGACAGTAGTTTCGATTTTATTTTATTTCTCTAAAAGATACACTAATTTTATCTTAAAAAGGGTTATTTAATTGAAAAAAAGTTTGAGTAAAAATATTAACAGATAAGTTATAGGAAAAATAATTACAAAAATAAATACATTACTATTAAATATATAATTTGGAAACTTCCAAGAGCAGTGAAAAGTGATAAGTAAATTGATTCTATAAGCTATTTATTAATTGACATTTTAGCACCTATGACAAAAATTAATTTTGTTAAATAAATGTGGAATTTTAGCCAGCAGTCTCGCAAAATGTTGATTCAAATGCAATTTAAGAGGAGCTCATATTTAACGTTAAGGAGTTCTAATAAATAAATAAATAAATCATTGTAATTTAAAATCCAATATTTCCTTAACGCTAATTATCAATGAACACATGTTTAGAGACATCGATCTTAGTTTTCCAAATTAGAGTATTTGTCATTAAGCAGCATCTATCAATTTGTCAATGCATTTATATAGACAACGATTTACAGCTATTTTCTATTACAGAACATGAAAGGAGCTTTGACGATTTGTTTCTTGGTTGATGACTTGATATGAAGACTTCAAATCTAGCTTTGAAGTTTTCAGATGTAAGCAATGCTTGCTTTGGTAATATAGAACATTTGCACAATGCTCAGTCATATAGAACATCAATGTGTCAATAATATTTTTAAAGAATCAACATTTCATATACAATGGATTTCCATTACCTTCCAAATATGGTGATTTACATATATAATGATCTTCTTTTGCCTGCCTACTAATACTATTTATCGAATAACGAACATGTGTTTCTGAATTCTGCTCAAATATATTTTTGAATGCCGCAGTACTTAATCAGTGTTATTTAACACAGTGAATACAGTATGGAATCAAGCTATAAGATTGTAAGTATTAGCTTTTTAAGCAAATTGAAAACATAAGTTTAACGCATACAGTAGTGAAATATATGTTCATATTTCACATAATTTTATTCTTAGCTTTTTGTACAAATATCAGACCAACGACTTGCATTGAAAACAGAGCCTTAAAACAGGTTCGATACATACAATCCTTAAAAATAAGAATGTGCACTACATACACTGAAAGAATGTGAAATACATATAGTGTATTTGATAATCATGATGCAGTTTTTAGCATGTATGTATCATTTATATAAACATAAATATTAATCACATTAAATATTTGTCATAAAACACTGCATTATAATACAAATAGTCTAACACACTATAGAAATAACCTCCTTGAGATTTATAATTTATTTATTTAATATAATATTTTATGTGTAAGAATGGATTCCACACATGTGTCAATATAACTTTACTTAAAGAACACAATTTAAATAAATTAAATGCAGCATTTATTTGCCACAAAAAATCTTTACCAATTATCAATATTCCTGAAATATAGAATATTGTATTTAATTGAAAATAAGTTTAAGCATAAAAATATTATTGTATAATTGCTATTTAAACGAATGTCCTTAAAATTTCAATTAAAAGGTGCTTCTTCTTAAATAATAAAATTATGGACCACTTAATATTATTTGTCTTTTTTATATAAAAATGATATTGATTAACTAAGTTTATATCTGAATCACCATTCTTCCTGCCTTCAGGGAGTAAATCAACACTTTATCACCTGATATCCTCTGGAATCATGAACACAGAAAACTCATTTAAGATCAAAGCATCTTAAATTAAATTAAGAATGTTGATATCACATTCATTAAATAATAAGAATGATGTCATATATCACCATACTGAAAAGTTACAGAATATTTAGATAATAAGATAAACAAAATATATATATTTATCTCATATCAATGACTTTGCCAATAATTTAAGAATTGCATATACAAACAATGTGAATCGAAATTATCAATGGTCTTTCTGAATCACCATTGTTTCTGCTTTCCAAACAGAATCAATTTTATCTGCTAAATTCAATTACAACAAATGAAATTATCTGGAGGTTAAAACAATACATGTCTCTTTCTGGGCTTCAGGAAGGAAAATTCCATATCCCTAGAGGTTACTCTTCATTCAAAGAATTCTTGCGTCAACAACTAGACACACACGAAATTTAGCAATAGATTTTTCCTTTATATATATATATATATATATATATATATATATATATACATATATATGCACTATGTAAGATGTATTTTTAAAAGGAAATAGGAATTATTAGCATTATTCATAAATGTTAATTTTATTTCTTATAATGTAATATTAATTATTGTAAATAAAATTATACAGTCGATATATGGCTAGTAAATGAATTTGAGAATTATACATTCTTCAATTAATTTAACCCACTGTATGAAAAGGTGGTTTAGAACTCTTGCCTTAGCGGAGAAGAATAGTACATCAGAATCTAAAACGTCAAACCCATCCTTATTTGATTTCTTTGCAGAATGAAACCGATGTCCGCAACTGCGTTTCTTTAAGTCATGAAAAGGTTTGAATTCTCAAGATAAAATACCTTAGTTGTATAGAGAAACAGAACACACACACATATAGTCTCCCCAAGAAATAATCAAAGTTCTCTGCTCTAGTTTGCTCACCTCTATTACAAATACTGACGAACATATTTTTCAATATCAATAATAAAAAAACATTAGAGTAGATATATTGATTTTCATTAAATATTTCTGTCACTTGGTAGATCACACTTTCGATACGTCACAATAGTAATAAACAATTGCCAACTTTAGTAGAGATATTATTTCATGATAAGTGATTAGTATTCAATATATTGTATCTTATACACTACTGGCCATTAAAATTGCTTCACTAGGAAGAAATGCAAATAACAAAATGATATTTATTTGAAAAATATATTATACTAGAAATAACAAGTGATTAAATTTTCAAAAAATTTGGCTGGATAGATCCTGAGAAACCAGTACCCAGAGCAACCAACTCTGGCATTAATAACAACAGTTATACGCCTGGGCATTGAGTCAAACAAAGATTGAATTGCATGTACAAGTACAGATGACCATGCAGCTTCAACATGATGCCACAGTTCATCAATAGTAGTGACAGGCATTTGGTGACGAGCCAGTCGCTCGGCAACCATTGACCAGACGTTTTCTATTGGTGAATAATCTGGAGAACGTGCTGGCCAGGGCAACAGCCGAACATGTTCCGTATCAACGAAGGTCCGTACAATACCGGCAACATGAGGTTGGGCGTTATCCTGCTGAAACGTAGGGTTTCACAGGGCTCGAATAAATGGTAGAGCCACGGGTCGTAACACACCAGAAATGTAGCGTGCATTCTTCAAAGCACAGTCAATGCGAACAAGAGGTGACCGAGATGTGTATCCAATGGCACCCATTACCATCACGCCAGGTGATTGGCCAGTATCACGATGACGAATGCACGCTGCCAGTGTGCGTTCACCACGATGCCGCCTAACACGGATGCGACCAAAATAATGATGCTGTACACAGAACCTGGATTCATCTGAAAAGATGACGTCTCGCCATTCGTGCGCCCAGGTTCGTCGTTGATCACACCATTGAAAGCGCTCTTGTCTATGACGCAGCGTCAAGAGAAGCCGCAGCCATGGTCTTCGAGCTGAGAGTCCATGCCTCTGCAAACGTCGTCGAACTGTTCGTTCAGACATTTGTTGTCTTCCAAACGACCCCGTTTCTTGCTTCACGGCTCGTGACTTGGTTGCACGATCCATTATGGACTTGCGGATAATATGCCTGTCTTCTCGTTTGCTAGTGATTGGTGGCCGTTGAGATCCCGCATGGCGTTCTGTATTACAATCCTGAACACATCGATTCCATATTCTGCGAACTATCATTGAATCTCGACAGACGCGAGCATCTATACTGCGATAAGATAAACCGCAATCCCGGTAAGCTACAATTCGACCTTTATCAAAGTCAGAAACGTGCTGGTACGCATTTCTCCTTCTTACACGAGGCATCACAATAACTTTTCACCAGGCAACAACGTTCAAATGCAATTTGTAAATGAGGAACCGGTTGAACAATTTCCTCATTTAAACACAATGTAGGTGTCGCAGCTGGCGCCTGCTTTGTCTGAATGCGCTGAAAAGCTAATGATTTGCATATCACAGCACCTTCTTCCTTTCGTATAAATTTCACGTCTGTAGCATGTCGCCTTCTTGGTGTAGCAATTTTAATGGCCAGTAGTGTATGTCCAACGAAATTTGATAAGCATTTATATGAGTCTAAGTATCGCTTGTGAATGAGAATATTATAAGGGATTTTTAACATGTAAACAAGGATTGTTATTCGATTTAAAATTGTTGCGAAAAATTAATTACATATTTCCGAATTAATTGTTTATTACTATTGTATCATATTTCATTTTTTGTAAATATTTTTCATTAAAAATAGGAAATATTAATTACATAATTAATAACGGAAACAGATATTCGGACTTTATGATGAATATAGAATTTTTGCCGATATTTTCCAAAAGTTTAAAATAATTTAATATTGTTATATAATTATCTAAAAAAATAATTTATTTCCTTAATTAATTTGTTAAAACTGTAAAGTTTTATTAAAATACAAACACATAACTTTTGTAATGTTAATGAGGTAATGTTCAAAAATGCAAAATTATCTTGAAAGCGTTTATAAATTTCACTCGGAAGATCAATATAGATTTTAAAAGACTTGTTCACGATATGTTTCTTCTATTTAAATATTTATAGGGATTAAAAAGATAAGAAATTAGTTTAACAATGCATGAAATAAGAAATGTTTCTAATATCGAAATTGGCATTTGCAGAGAAAAGTTTACATAAATTCAGTTTTATCGGATATATTTTAGCTTCGATTAAAAATGTATTATTGTGGATATTATTCTAACACGACGATATCATGCAGGTAGGTAGTATTAAAAAAAATTGAATTCAAAATAAAGCATAAGTGCGTGTCTGATTAGCAATAAGTGTTGTCCTCATAGCTAAGCAATTTTTGTTCACCAAAATCCTATTCTAGAATGAAAAGTAGAAAAAGTAATTAAGAAGAATAGAGCACGCTTAAGAGGGTAACTCTAAATTACTTCCCCATTTATGCGGGAGCTTATAGAGATTCTGTAATACTGGCTCACTAAATGAGTCAAATTTAGAAAACGGTTTTAAACGCTTTAAGGTTATTAAGTATAATAGTAGACCAGAAAGGAATTTAAACTGTAAGTTTAAATAAAATGTTCAATGGGATGAAAAACTCTTATAATATTTAAATTAGAACATGTGATTAAAATGTAATGGTGATATTTTCGCCAAACTGTGCTAATTTATGCGTTTATATTATTCAAATTGAAATGAATAATACTTCACCTATATATATATATATATATATATATATATATATATATGTTACCGTGAAAGACCGTACAATTGATTACATTTCTTGCACTTTCGGACCATCGCCGGTATATGTCGACAATCACAGACAAGCTTTGGTGGAATTTGAAAAGATGATTAAAGAGCTCGAAAAGGAGATAACAGAAGGCAACGTCAACAAAGAGGTGCGGCCTAGAGTATTTAATTTGTTTTTAATTTGTTTGTTGTCAGGTTTGTCCCGCGGGTTAAAAATCCTCTACACTTCCTCTACTCACCGTGATTGGTCACTCCTCCTTTCTAAGAGAGGCGATAAGTTACGTCACACATGTGACGTTTTTCACGCCTGAAATATTGAGATAAGAAAATGCAAATCTGCATTTCTCCTCTCCGGATACGGAGAGATGAAACGCATATTCAAGATTCACCATTAGTGCATTGTGGATGTCGACATTTGCCGGTGTAAGTGAGAAATGAGGATATCTAGCAAATATTTCGGACATACACCAAGCGACTACGTGAATGTTGACATTCACCAGCGAATGTCGACATTCTCCAGATTTCGGACTTTCACGGTAACATATATATATATATATATATATATATATATATATTAGAATTTTAATGCAGCTGTTAAACATTTTAATGCATTGAATGAGCTCCTGAAAATATCAAGAACTATATGAAAAATTATATATTAAATTTTTCTTTTTCGCCAAAAATTCTTCTTTAATGTACAATGAAGAATAAAATTCAATTAATTCAATTATTAATATTTTTAGTTGTATGTCCAGTATACTGAGTTAAAACATAATAATTCCTAAAAAACGTCAATATATATTTTACATAAATTGCGTATCATAAATCATTAAAAACTTATTTAAATTTAAAAATCAATTGCTAACTACATTTTTATTTAAATTTTTTATGATATTAATGAAGCAATTTTAAAGTAAGTATTAAGTATGTACCACTTTTCAGATTAAAAATATCTTCGCAATATCTTTTATTAACGGGATCAAAGGAATAATTAAAAAAAAAATATTTGAACTTTTTTTTTATAAGGACATTTTATAACTAAAAAGTTTATGTTAATCAATAGAAATAAAAAAGTACATACATAGTGGTATATGTACAAAAAAGGTTGTTTTTATTTACTAATATGCAATATGCTTTATAATTTGAGATACAAATACAAATGATATTAATTTCACTTCCTTTATAATTAATTTATTACTAATATTAAATATTTTATTGACTAAAATTTTTTCTCATATTATTGAATATAGTTAATTTGTAAAGAAAATTTCATTGGATAAAAAACATTGTTTCATTTCAACAATGATGACATATAGTGGATATCTTTCATTATTTTTCTGATAGATTTCAATTATTTTTCACATAACTTTTATATATCATGGCTACTTTAAGTAAATAACTAGAAAATCTACGGATGGTAAAGAATTTAATTTTGTCACTTCAGTTAATGATATGTATATTATTTTCGAAGTTGAAAAAGGACACGTCAAATATTGTAATGTAGGTTTGTCTCTAGACAATTATTGATAAATCCATTAAAACAAGCATATTTTTAAAGATGAAATAAATTTACTGAGGAATTCAAATGTATTTGAATCATATAAGAACAAATTATTCAATTTATTATTTTTCTTAATATAGTTCAAGTAGCATGAACGCAAATCTCAATATCTGAGAATTTCACTAAGCATTACTTTATTGAGATTTAATAGTTTCTCATGATCGACAAAATATTTCCAGAATTAATTATTATAATTTATTTATTTTGACTTTGAAGATAATCCAATACTGTCATCCAACTAAAACATTACCTTAACTATAAGGATCCAATTATTTGAAGGTGAACACTGAATATAATTTTTGCACAAGCCTCTCTATCCAAGGAAAATTTACATCTCAATATTAATAAATCTAATATTTTAAGAAAATTATATTACCAAGTGCTTAAATTGTACAAATATTTCTACAAAAATGTTAACATGAAGATAAGTTCAATGTTTTTCCATTAATTTGTTATGCATACACACATTAAAACTAATAAATTCTAAACTGTTTCTTACTGTTTTCAACTGTCTAAAATCTTTTTTTTAATAAATATGTTCCTTAATTTTTGTAATTAGATATGGTATCACTGTCATGGAAATATTATATTATGTATCCTTACATTATTCATTTTAAAGAATACAAAGAAGAAATCAATTTTGACGTCTGAACATATGCTTAAAAATAATTTCTATTGGTTTTTACACAGTAAGATCAATTGAAAATAAAACCTCCTAAATTCTTAAAACATTTTAATTTTAAACGAAAAATATCTTATTTGTAATAGTTTATTAATCAGGAAATGAAAATTGAAATTAATATTCATAAAAAAATATCCAAAACATCATTAGCATTTATGTGCATGAGGGAGCAATTTTATCAAAATTTATTTTTTAATCAAAATTTAGAAAGGATATTTTAAATCGGAGAAAATAATTAATGATCAGTAAAACATCATGCTTTGGAGCTTACAAACTAAGCTTTTATGTATTTTAAAAGGAAAAGTAACTTGCATTAAGTTTCCGAGGTAGAATTTCCAGTAATTATTCATTAAAAGAGTAAAATAATATATTTAAGATAATTAATTTTTTAGTGTTTTCTTATCACAAAACTTTAATTTCTATCGTTTAAAAATACTAAACAGTTTGCTTTATTGGTGTCTTGTTGCTTATACATTATGGTTTGAAGAAGTTTCATGAAGTTGAGGTAAATTTTAATAAGTGGGAAGCCTCAAATTAATTAGTCAATTTCCGCAAGCAGTTAAATTTTTCCGGTTTCCTATCTAGAATAAAAATAGCTTTTTCCTTAAATTAATGTATTTAAATTCTGGATTTCAGTTGTCTGCTATTATTTACTCTTACTTTTATAATTTTTCTACAAAATATATGATTATTTCTTTTTTAGAATGTTTTAAAATAAATATATGATCATAATGATATAATAAACGATAGAAAGTTCTAATGAGTACTTAAGAACTTATTAAATTCATTGCAATATTTTTATATGCTTTTAAATTTCAGTGTAAAATAATTAAACATTCTTCAATAATTAATTAAAATAAAATCCGAAAATATGCTTTTATAGCTTATGCTTAAACTCCTAAGATGTTTCAACAAAGAAAGTTTTGAAAAATAAATTTATAAAAAAATGGTGTAAATTGTTCGTTATCACTACAACGATATTACGTAATTTCAGAATTTAGTATAGAATTATTACGGAATTTGTAAGCATCAAAAATCTTTTTATTCATAAAGATAATTATGAAAATTAACTTAGCCATCATTCAAATTGAAAAAAATCTAATTGGAAAATAAACTTGCTTACATAAAATATTTCAATAAATCAATATTTTTTACATGCAGTATTTTACTATGGATTTTTTCAGCTACTTTCAAACACAACTTAGTGTGCTGAACCACTGGTGCATAATAATAAATTTCATTATAATATTTTCAGTATAGAACATATTATTATGAAATTAAATACATACATTTAAATTTAAATCGATTTTTAATAATGATTACATTAAAAATATAAATTATTGTGTAGATACTCTTTTATATTTCAATTAACTTATTTTAGATGAATTTTTGTCTAAATTTTAAACACATTTTAAACAAATTTCGGTGCTTTCGTATAGAAAAATATATTATATATTCAAATATAATATGCATGTTTATATATACAGAATAAATGACATATTTTGTAATATGTAATATATTCCTTACATTTTTAATTTATGCTCATGGAAGACCTAAATACACACACTCACACATACATTCATCTAATATATATAAAAGCATACATGTATGTGTGTATAAATCTGGTAAATATATATATATAATATAACATTTTTGTATATAAACTATTAATAATAAGATATAAATAATAAAAATAATAAAGTGATAATAATGAAAATTAATAAAATGAGTTTCAATAATTCTTAAAATCAAATGTGTATCATTTTAAATGACACAATTTTATATTCAATATCTAATTATATATTAAGAAAATAATGGCAACTGAAATTTGCATTTTTAATTATTTATATAAATTTATAGCATAAATTTCGTTTAATTCATCATGACAATTTTTGAGTTTGGTGGTATTTTTGACGAATTTCCTTGTTTATCTGTCACCTAGATTTTATGACGTCATAGAGAAAGAGAATTATGTACATTATTTTATTTTGGCAACCCTAGTGTTGCGTCATGGCAAGTAATTTTGGATAATTTTTTTCAACTTTCTTACTTTAATTAACATTTTAATGATTCTTCTTTTTAATATTTTAAAAATATATATGTTGGGTCTATTTATAAGATTTAAATTTATTATTTAGATGAATAAGAATTTATCAGGAATTTATATATTCACAATTATGTCACTTTGGCAACATTTATTTTTCATATCTAAAAAAAAAAAAAAAAAAAAAAAAAAATTGGTTTAATAGATTATAAGGCACATTTGTGCCAAAAATTATGATATTCAGTATATCAGTAGATGTTGATCACAGTTTACTTCACTCAAATTCCAGAGATTTAACATTTAAAATATTTAAATGCACTTTTTAAGATTACAGGTATGGCACAACATATTGCGATAAATAACAAGCAAAGCATAAACAAGAAACATTCCTTTTGTTTAATATCACAAGCAAGATAATTATTAATATTGTAAAGCAGTATTCCATTTTAGTTCAAAATTTCAAACCAAACAATCACATCACATATAATATAGAAGTAATGGATAAAATTAGTCATTTTGAAATGTTTTAATAAATGCAGTCTCAGAAAATCAAAATAAATTAATTTTAGCTTAGAAAATATGTTAAAATGATTTTCTGAAATTAATGTTTCCTTAGTTGTTAATAGAATTGTATACTATTCAACTTGATAACCAATAAAATGCAAATATACAAATTTATTTATTTTGTACTATACTTCAACAGTACTATTTTTATCAAACAACAGTTGTTCGATTGTTACTTGAATATCACTGTAAATATTCTTATTATACACTATTGTTTAACTGATAATCAATCTTAACACAATACATTTTAATTTATTTAAGAAATAGTTTGCCCCAAATATTGAAATAAATTATTTGCCTCAAATATTGAAATAAAATAACAATGAAATTCATGTAAATATTTTAAACAACGTGATAAATTTTATTCCGACAATTATGATTTTAAATTTTAATCATCTTCATCGTTTCACATTTCCTATTTGAATTTTTTTTAATCTTCTATGAAAGGATTTTTTTGTTTATAATATTAATGTTATACATTCATTTCATGACATAAATTAAATCAAAGCATAAATTGTAATTGTGTATAATAATAAAATGTGCTGTTAGTAGTCAAGTTTTATTAAATTCTTGTTCTTTTGTAGAACCATTGCCTAGTTATATAAATTGAAATTATTTTGTATAAGTTACGCATCCTTAGACATTTATTTCATACTTACTGTGAAATATTTTAAATAAAAATTTTGATAAATGTTATAAGCTGTGAATGCACTTTCTCTTTGTTTGCATGATTATTTAATGTAAACTATAAACTAAATTAATAATATTTTATTCTCCTTTCACTGTCAGACATATCAATTTTATCACAATAGCTCCAAACTTATTTACTTAAATAATATCAATAAATAGAAAATTGAATACGTTGTCTTACCAATTCCCTTTAGGAATACCAAATAATATAAAAGAACAAATTGAAATAATCAATTTGTTTAGAAAGATGTACTGTGGCATTTTTGTTGCACCAGCTTGAAAAATGGCTATAGATTTTTATTTGACAAAAGTATTAAGGAAATTAATGGATTTGAAGTACATAAATCACACAAAAAGACGTAAAAATTGAATTGTATATTAAAAACGAATGCTCTACTAATGAAGCAATTTCTAATAATGCTCTTGCAGTTTGCATTATATTCCCTTATAAAATATCATCAATGAAGATCGTGTTTCATCCTTTACAAACATTGAAAATGATTGTTAGAGTTAATGGTTGCCTGCGTGCGTAAACACGTGAAAAATATTCATTGACATATAATGGGATTTTATGCGTTTTTATTAATACATATATAAAATTCAGAATTTTTGAATGAAATAATTCCATTCTATGAAGAAGATTAAATTAATCTTAGTATACTGATATTAGTATCGAAAATATTTTTAAAATAATATTTAATATTTTTCCTTGTTTTTATACAATTTACTTATTTTTCCCCTTTAACAGTAATGAATAACATGAAATTTTGTTAAATAAAGCTTACATTTGGTAAATGGCTCTTATTTTTATTTATTTTTTTGTAAATAAATAATGCATATTCTTCTTTCTAAGCCTAAAATGTGATATTCATTTTCAAATTTTACATTTTAAAGTCGAAATTTTGTTTTTATTTTACCATTAGTTAACATAATTTGATAAGACTTGTATATGAAAATTTTCCTTTTTATATTTCTTATATGTGTAGTTTTGGTAGTGTATTATATTTCAAATACTATTCAATACACTTCATTGACATAAATATTTTATATTTAAAAGTATACAAATATTTGTTGTTCTTGAATTTATCATGCAAGACAAACTTGGAAATTCAAAGATATAGCATTTCAATATACTTAAAAGATAACTTCATCAAGACAGATTCCTAACTATTACGTCATTCCAAATCTGCCTTTATATTTACTGTAGCCAAAAGTTTAGAAATTCAGTCGAATATAATTTCATTTCTGTTGAATGTTTACCTTTTCCTATAACACTTATATGCTTGCTAAGAATAGTAAAATAAGATTAGAAGCAACAACGAAATTTATTTTGTGATAGATTTGTAAAAGTCACATTTTTAAATTATAAATTTATATTTTAAATTTATATATTATACAGAATTCGAAATTATGAAATTCTGATGCCTAATTAACAAAATTCTTATTTTATTTAATCAGTTGATATTAAATTGAATAAGAGTAACCAATAATAAATAAGATCATCGTTTTATTTATATAATCAAGATTTATACATATTTTTAGCATTGACTTTTTTATCATTATATAAATTAATTTATGATTACATATTAAATCTGCTTCTGCCACTGTCTTTCCTATAAAATTTGCAATCTTGATAATGTATTTAATTAATTATAATATTAAGGAAGTATGTCCAACATTTTAAAACCATCCTTAAATGTTTCAGGTATTTGATCATTTTCTATGTCATCCAGAAGATAACGCAAAAGCGTTCATTTATTTTATTTATTTTACATCTTCAATGTACGCTCACACTTTATTAAATAAACTACATCCTTATTTGAATTTATTTATTTAAAAAAAAAAAAAAAAAAAAAAAAAAAAAAAAAAAAACCATTAAAATTATCTTCAATATTATACTTGAAATAAAATCAGTATTCCCAAGACTGCCATCAATAACTTAGTTGGATTGTTTTAAGCAGCATTTAGTTTATAAAAAGCTTCATAGATTCTTGTTCCACTGTACTTTAACACTTTCTATTGGATTTGTTGTATGTTTGTCATCGACAATACTTTTATGACATATTTTAGAGATTTTTCTATCAGCAACGATTTTCTTAAATAATGCAAAGGCAGTGTTTTTAAATAATTTGAATATAGATTTACGAAACATTGGAGAAGTATAAAATTTGCATAAATGTTTCAGTATCGGAAACGATTTCGAGAACAATGCATTAGCAATTATTTAGCAATCAGAATACTTCTTAGTAATTTTTAACCAGTTCCTAAAATAAATTATTTAACAAACTATTATTTTTTTTTTTCAAATAAAATTAAAATATATTTATTCTATATATATATATATATATATATATATATATATATAGTGAATGATCCAATTTTAAGTTAATTTCACAATTTTTGGAAGGTAAAATTACTGACAGCAGTTTATGTTCCATGATTTTTAAAGATAAAAGTATTTGCAGCAATACCTATTTTCTTATGGCAGGCATACTATCCGAGATTGCAGTTTACAGTTTTATTTTTCCTTTGATTCATCCTGAAGAAAATAGCATAGTTTTGAAATTCCTCATCTATTGAAGTAATTATAAAAAGACTTGAATCTCCATTTCCAAGAACTGATTGCAAAGCGTGAATGGACTTTTGATAAAAATCAAATTTTTAATTATGGTAAGATTGTGTTTCCCTGAAAACACCATTTTTCTTTTCGGATTATAATTTATTCAATTTTGAACTATTTGCAAATCTCCAAAAATATGATCTTTTTCTATAAATTATATATGTTTTAAAATATAATCATTTAACTTCCATTAACTGTTCATCTGATCTTATTTAAAAGTGTTAGAGTGAGTTTCGAATATTGTAACGAAAGATGAAAACATTGATGAAAACGAAAGATGAAACGAAAAACGAAAGATGAAAACACAAAACTGAGTGATTTTAAATGTTCTATGAGAATATTGAAAATAAAATATAAATTTCAGCCTGAAAAAATTATTCAGTAAATTTTCATATATATACTTTACAGAAATATGCCGCCCAACCTGTCTAGTGGTTAGCGTACCTGACTACAGATGGGTGGGACCTGGGTTCGAATCCTGCCTCGATCATGGACGTACTTTCTCTCTCTCTCTCTTTCTTGTCTTTGTCCTTTCTTTGTGTGTGTGTGTGTGTGACTGGTTTCCTGCCCTATAAACGGGTACCTATGGCATGCTTGTACTGAGGAAGTCGGACTCCACACCAAATATGGTTCAGTTGGAAAAGTGGAGCAGCGCAACCCATATTGCCAGCCTGGCTGGCACACGACAACAACAACAGAAAAATATATATATATATATATATATATATATATATATATATATTTATATATATACACACAATCTTTTGCAAAAAAATTCGAAACATCAAAAGAACTTTGCCATTTGATAACCAAAAATATCCAAATCAACTTGCAAATGACCAAAGTTTCAAGGCAATTGAACAAGATTTGGATCATAGAGTGCATTTCTAGGTCTCAGTTTGCAAAGTATAAAACCATTAACAGGGGCAGAAAATTCATATTTTTTGTTGCTGTTATTGCAATTCCATAAAAAAAAATAAATGTACTCTTATGATGATATTGAAATTCTTGCAGGCAACCAAAAAACTTCTTCTGCAATTGCTTTGTAGGATTGTGTGAACCTAGTTGATCATACCGAGCAATATGTCGCGCTTGCTACATTGGTAACATGGTTGCTACAAGAAAATTTCCGACGAAATAAAAGCTCTAGAAGGTCAAGGAGCACAAAAGCGAGGCAAAGTAGGATGATTGTTCTTCAGGTTCAAATCATGCCAACAGTTTCATTGTCAGCTATTCAACGCATTACAATCTCGACTGTGCCACCCGTGTTATCGTCCACTATCACACAGCGCTTGTCTAAGGCAGAGTCACAGTCGCAGAGGCCTTTAAGAAGTTTACCCTTGACTGCATAGTATCAACCGTGTCATCTGAATAGTGTCGCAGCTGATCATCATAGTTCATTCATCAGATTGCCATCGTATAATGTTCAGCAATCAATTCCATTACACTTTTGATGCAGATGAGACATCGTTTTCATCTTTTGCGAAGATGAGGAGAGCTGTCCTAATCAGACTTTGTTTTACATAACTTCTGATGTGATAGCGTGGGGTGCTATTTCTCATGACAGCAGATCATTTTTAGTCATCCTTTGTACATTTTAACAGTTCAACAATGTATTGATACCATCGTGCACCCGGTTGCATCACTATTCATAGCACGTCATACCGAGGCCGGTTTTTAACAAGATCATGTCAGACTATTTACTTTTCATACCTCAAGACGTCTCTGTGCTGCTGATACACTTCCTTGACAAGCAAAGTCTTTAGACCTTTCAACAATCAAGAATCTATGGAACATGGTAGACCGGCTGATTTGGGCAGCACAAAATATCGCCGATCAGGAACAACAGCTGATGAATGTCTTGCATAATGTGTCGCAGGATGAAATTAGGAACTTCTACCACTCCTTGTCTTGACGAGTTCAAGCATGCGTTGCCAGAAGGGGTGCCTCGACTAACTACTAATTTGATCATTCAATATTTAATTATGAGCCGTGAACTAGTTTTATGACATTTATTTCATAAAAATTTTATTATCCTTGTAAAACCTGGATGTATACTCAATTTCTTTTAAACAGCCACTTCCTTCATGATGCTTCGATTGATTTTTTTTTTTTTTTTTTTACAAAAAAAGGTATATAGATAGATAGATAGATAGATAGATAGATACATCGTACACACATACATATATACATCGGAAGACAGATAAATATCGTCTCATTATGTTATTAATTAATTAAATAAAACACGTAAAAAGATATGGACAAAATTGAGCTTATTTATAAATTATGATGAAAAAAATCAAAGAACTTCATATAAGAAAAACCAAAAGGTATATTAAGAAAACAGTAATAAATTAAAAATAGCATATTACGTTTACATGAAGATGTAAAATAAATTAGATTGTAAACTAAGTAATTAACAAGATTTCTGATCAAAACCAATACTTCATTCAAAATTTTATTTTATCCTGTAACAAAGAACAAAACTATTTAAAGGAACATTAGAGGTTTTGAATGTAGTAGAAGTAAAGATATATTACAAATTCTAAACAGTTACTTTGAATGCCCGTATATATAGTAAAATTAAACATTTCCGGAAGAGGATATGGCCAACTGTATCGATGAAAATGTAGTAAACGGGAGAAAAATATGTGATGTAAGTAGACGTAATATTCAATATATTAATTGTAGTCATTCAATAGGATTTTGGTATACATTAAACAATATTAAAAATATTTGAAATTTGCTTTAAAACAATATTTCATTAATATAGATTACATCATTCCTACAGAAACATGCATTGTTTTCATATTTTTAAACATATAATTTGTAGAAGATAAAAAAATTCGAATTTTTTTACTTTTATATTATTTGCTCATACATGTACTCATCATGTGAGAAACGATTGTGGTAGTTACAATGTTTATAATTATAATTAAGAAAAAAATATTTTATGTTAAAATTGATTTTTATATTTTTTTTATATTTCGCTTTCTTCTATATCCTTATTAATATTAATATTATAGAATGCGTTAATACTTAATATTTTAAATTCTTGTGAAATTTTATTTAAAAACGTAAACACACACACAGAAACAAACCCAATTAATTAACATAAACAATTTTATTTATTTATGATTATCAACACTTAATATTTAAAAAAAATTGCTAAAATGTAAACATCATTATTTTTACGAAAATTGATATTTTGCTGAAACAGACTTTTAATATGAAGAAATTTTCGTAAAATGTATACGTACACCTACATAAAGCAATTTGCCTGCTAATTTACATTTCAAAAATATGTGTTTCATAACAAATTACAATTTACTCATAGAAATCATCAATGAATGAAACAAAAGTTTAACTTTATACAAATATTTAATATAGTCTTAAGAATTACATTTATTATTTAAATTTAATCCTTATTTTTCCATATTCTACTTCAATATAAATATTAGAAATAAACGATTTCAGAAAAGCGTATCTTCAACAATGAACGCTATTAAATATTTAAGTTACAAGATTATACTTAAATAATTTCAAGCATACTTAATCTAATGTTTAAAAAATCTAAGATAAACACATCCAAATAATTATCATTATAAATTACTTAGTAAATGCCAAAATAATTATGCTATAATTCCTTAAAATATAATTTAATATACCATTTGAATGTTTTTGCTTAATTAGTTTCGCCAGACTAATTAGTAATATGATTTTCTGTTTCTCGCATGTTTAATACCTACGATAATACGTATTTTATTTATTATTTATTACATTTAAATATAATTATTACAAATTAATGCAATAATTCTCATTTCTTTAATCTTTTTTTTTTTTGCTTCTTATTTAATTTGCCTCAGAAATATGTTACGGAATAAATGTAATTATCCTAAAATTTTACGATTATTATTATTTGAAAGTAATAATGATGCCTTTTAAACAAATTATTAGTTCAAAATTTGTTAAATTTTTACACTAGAAAAATTATTTTTCAAATAGACTAATGTTATTTAATATGTAAGTATGAAACTTAGAATTATTAATAAGTAATTTCATTGCAATTTCTGAATTTTTAATATTTTCTGATTATATTGTCTTTACAAACAAAATCAGGGAAATATTTTTTCTCATCTTTAAATTATATATTTCTTAAGATTATTTAATTTCTGTCTCATAAATACTAATTGAAAATAAATAAGAGAATTTTTTTTTATTTATTTATTTTTCCTTATTTAGAGATATTTTTTTCATATTCTTGTCTGCAATCACCTTATGGACAAAATTTCTTAGCAACAAAAGTCAGAAGTGTTTTTTGTATTATATTTTATTGAGTAATGAAGAATGTATCTCAAACACAGACACACAAATATATTTTTGCAATATTATTAAAATCATACATTAGTTAAGTGGTTTTTGAAATTAGGCATATTGATGATTTTATAATTTTTATTACTCAAAAGTTGATAAAGTTTACAAGTTTTTCCAGTTATTAAAATAAATTTAAAAAAATCTAATTTAATTATTTTTGGATACCTAAATTGAAAATAAAGTACTCAAAAAGTATACTAATATTTACTTAATAAAACAAAAAAAATATTTAAATAATTGTTTTTTAAATTCTAGTAATTTTATTAAATATATAAAAATGGATTTTTAATCAACTAAATTGAATATACTAAGTTCATTAAATTAACAAAGTGATAATTCTAATAATATTAGTCAGTTTAAACCTTTAAAGATACTTTACTAAATGATAATATTCAAATAAATTTCATTATACACTATATTTTGCAGATAGAGGATTACTTATAAGATTGAAACAATATGCGTGGTTATAAACTAGTTATAAACTTCAAAAGTATCTCATAGATCTTAACAGATTTATTAGACGCTTTAAACTATCAGAAGTTTGCACACATAGTTTTAATCTGTGAATTTAATTTGCAATTTTTGTGGTTTGGAAATGAGAGTTAAAATGAAGATTATTTTGCTTATGTTATTTGGAAAAATGTGAATTGTTATTTATAATTAGTTCTTGCATATATATGTTTCATTTTAATGATTTCGATAATTTCTGAGGTGTTGTTTTGACTTTGTTTTGACGTTTGACCTCAACCATTCAAGAAAAACCATGCTCAATATACATCTTTTATAAATAGTTTCTCTGTATATGGTACTCATAGTCAATATTACAAGAAGAAATATTAGATTTGAAAGTTTCAACCACGTTTTTGCCTGTGGTTCAAAACTGTTTCTGTATTTTCTTACTTGTTCTTGTCCAGTTTTACATAACTCTCAGGTAAAACTGGATCATGTCATTTTCTCATTTCAAATAAAAATAATTAATTCAGGGGTAAACAGTAATTTGCCAATAGATCAATTATTTTCGTATCAAAATCATTTTCTATTTGACTGATAGTTTCATCAGAAATGTTACTGAGGTTTAATTACTGAGGTTTAATAACATTCTATATATATATATATA
>JAPDSC010161002.1:0-12788 GCA_026290005.1 Latrodectus geometricus
TGCTGTCAAACTGCAGTCAGTTAAAGGCATCGTAGACAACATAACAGAGTAGAATTATTTTAGAATAGTACAATTTCTTGGAAAACCTTTTCATAGACATTTAAAAACTTCTTTGCCTTCTTAAAGAGAATTTGTAATTTCTGTTGGTAGCAGAAGATTTTTTTTTCCTTCAAATGACAGTTTTAAATGATTTTCAACTAATCGAGAAAAATGACACTATGAAACAGTTATGTTTTCCACTCGTGACTTATTATCTTCTAAGTTTAGTAAGTCATAAAAACCCAAAAAGAATATCTTGATTTGAAATACATCAAATTTGTTTCTTGTCAATGTTGAATTGAAAGTTATTGAATTATAATTTCAATATTAAAATAAATTTCCCAATATGTATCAAATATCTTAAAAACTAAATTCTTACAATTCATACAATTATTTGGAATTACAAAATAATAATTAGCTCAGTAAAGATAAAATAAAGCCTGAAAAATGTAATTTCATAGATTAAAATTGTGGCTTTTACTAGAATTGTCCAATTATACAATGTCAAGCATTTCTGGATCCTTCTTCTTAATCAATCTCTCTTCATAAGGGATAGCAATTATTGTGTTATAAATATCTAGAAAAAAAATTATAAATCAACATAACGGCTCATAGACAGAATAATTTTAGACACAAATCATCAGCTGGTTACGTAGCAAAAATTTAAATTTATTTCAAAATTATTTATGTCTTTGTTTCATAAAATTCATTCGCAAATGAATAATCAATTTCCTGCTTTTTAACTTCTGTCACTATCGAACTAGGGAAAATAATTTCACCTTACCAAATTGATCATAGATTCAGAAAACCAAAAATTATTATGGATTGTAGGAAAAGCAGATATTTTCTCTAGACTTAAAACAAATTTCCATTAAGGTTATATATCATTTAGTAAAATATCATAAGGTTTCATTTAAGTTCTCGTAAATGGAGAGAACATGAAAACTGAATAAAAATGTTTACAAATTTTTTCTAATATTTTTAATATTTTAATAATTTCTAAATATTTTTCACAGCAGCGAGTCGACACTGTTCTCTAAAATCTACTAGCAAAGAACTCATAAAATCAAATGAAGATTTCCTCAACCATCATTTTCTAAGAAAGAGTTGCCAGTTTTTATGAGTTTATTTCGAAATCAAAACTTTATTTGAGAAAGAATGTTACATTCAAAATCAAACGTAGATAATAGACAGGTATAATATTAAATATTTCAGCGTGTTCGATGTTTTGATGTCATCTTGCATGAATGTTTTCCTAGTACATATTTACGATTTGATTTTGACATATTTACGTGTCACTAGAAAGAAAATATTCAAGTACACATCTGGTGTATGTGCATGTGGAAAGTAAAAACGCAACGTTTATATCTTATTTCAGTTATTGTCCTAGCATCAAAATTCATTCAGCAGGATTGAATCAAGTGTTGAGCTAGCTACATTTCGAACATAAGAGTACCGTGGATTGTATGTTTGTATCATCACTTTGCTCAATTTTAATCATTTTTCTCTCTTTTCCAATTCTAATGAATCAGTTAATATATATATATTTTAAAATGTCAATTATAAATCAAATTTTTAAATTTTTTTGCTCTAATAACTTAATAATTCTTTCCTTTAAAGTCTGAGTATAAATGGCAATTTTGAAAACTAAATGAATATTTCAGTTGATTGAATATTGTGAGAATAACATAGTACGTAAAAGCGGGTGGAATTTTTACAGATGATGTCCCATACTGACTTGCTCAAGGGACATTTTCTTACACGTGACAAACGATTTTATACCATTTTAAAATCTTTGATCGATTATTTAAACTATTAGTCTTTTTAAGAGCATTTATTAGTAAGCCATGGAGAAAAAAGGGTTAAAGTCAGTACTTCAAAGCTAATATAACAAGACACAAATCTCTCTCTCGAACAAAAAATATTTCTAATATGGATATCTAGTTTATGATAAAGATTTGGTGTCGCCCTCTATTGACAGCATTGAAAAACATTTGCAATTGTTAGAAGTATAACATTCATTTGAATTATTAAGGCAACTACTTTTATTAAAACATTAGAATTATGAATTTCAATATTATGCAGCATCGGAATATTTCAACAGCGTATTGGAAATAAAGGATTTTTGCTTATAACACATCCAAAAAAGCAAATTGTGTGATTAAAATATTTTATATTTATGACAATACTTTATTTTTAATTTTTTTTTGATATAGAAATGAATATGAAAGTTTCTTTATTTATATATTAAATCTATTAACTTACTTTCTTAGACCACAGCAATTTATTTCTTCTTTTCCAAGAATTTCAAAAACTCTGAAATAAAGAGTGAAAAACTAAAAGTGTTAATTTTATTAACATTTTTATTATATAGAGAACTTAAATTAAGAAAAATGTAAATAATAAGAGCTGAAAAATATTCAATTTTTTAAAACGGTAAGAACAGTTAATCTATAAATGCTTTATCACTATAAGTTAACAAACGAACAAAAATTTAGATTCAAATTGGAGTAAAACAAACTAAAAAGAAGTGATTCCTTTTCCACATCACCCAAGAGGTAGGAATCCAGATGCGTTTTTTTTATAGTGGTTTCGCCAAAGAGCCCTAAGTCCACTTTTACACGTCAAAAATATTATTATTTTTTCTTTTTTTCCCATTATAAAGAGCAATACATGTTATTAAACTCCCAGGAAGAGGGGAAAAAAAAAAAAAAAAAAAACAATTCTAAACAACACTGAGTACAGTGTTGTGAGTAACAGTAATGAAATTCTCGTTCTCAAGCAGTCTTGTCGAAGTTTCTAAATAATCGTCATACAGTCAGGTGGTTTTTACGAAAAATATTAATAATATTTAGTCGTTATTTCCATGGATCATACTGCATTGTTTTTTGCTGAGGAGAAATGATGGTTGGTCCCTCTGCTTAAATAGTCATGCACATAGCAAATACATAAGTCTCTCTTTTGTTTGTAAGTGAGATTTAAAGCGTGTTATTTTATATTTCTAAATGTGCTAATAATACTGTTTGGTACTTTTAACCAATGTCGCTTTCAGGAGTATTATTTTCCAGTTTCTGCAGTGCAACGGTGAATCATGGTTTCATTCCTTTGAAAAATCAGTGTCATAAATTACCACTTCATATTTAGAATCATGCTAATTAAATTGTATTACTAAAGTTAGTTAAAATTTTAAAGATTTTAAAGTTTGAAAAATCCGAAATTGCTAACATCGATAAGAATGTTAAAATTATGCTGTTAATATGCTACAAGTTTCTAAGGAATCTCAAACAATATTAATGAACATGATGGGTTTCACTATTTATTTCCATACATTAATTTTCTTGAGGAAAGTACATTAAATCCGTTTATTTTTCTTTGTTCTAAAAGTGTACAATGCTATGATTTGCCCGCAGTTCTGTTTTCCTATAAATTCTATAATATATAACCAGAAACGGAAATTTTAATACGTTCCCTATTTTATTTTAGAAATTACAACTTTATCTAATTCTTTCAATTTTAATAAATAAATTCCGCAATTTCGTTATTTTAAAATTATGATAAGCTGCATAACTTCGTTTATACACGTAACTTGAATATATGCAGCTTTTCAAAATCTTATGTAGAGTGCAATGTAGCTTTTCAGAATATGATTAATATGCGAGGAACCATAATGAAAAGAACTTCATTCATTGATTCCCTTTCATCCAGGATTTGCATGCATGAGATTTGTTTTAGAAACACATAAACAATAAAAGTGTAAAGCAGACCCTGGTATTTTTAAATATATATTCACTAAACAGAAAATATTGAGAATAAAAGATTTTAGTTGCTGCAGTTTGTGTATAAAATATTTAAGTATATCTGACGTATTCAGACTTACATTCAACACATGAATTTACCAAAATTACTTTCCACTGAATATCAACTGATTAAATATATTATTGAAAATTATATTGAATTCTAAACATTTTTCCTATTCATGTAAACATATAAGAAACTATGTCATTAAGAATAATTGTAAAAATTACATAAAACTGGAAAATGCGATTCAATGAAAATGTTATAAAATGATGATATAATTACGAAACCTCAATTTTACAAACTAAAAAAATTATATTAATTTGTTCCCATTTATTTTATATTTCGATTCTCTCTTTTCAATATTCATAAATAATATCAATGTAATTAGCATGAGACTATTTAAAGAAGATTAGAAGTATTGACATCTGCTTGTCGTTTTCCAATGGCACTGTATATGTTATTTATTCTGTCTCATAATTGAATCCATGGTTATATTCATACATTTGAGCATACTTTGACAGATATATGTATATTAATTTTTACGAGATAACTAATTGATCATATTAGTTATCCAGAACAAATGCTTCAGATCTTTTTCTTTTTTATGTGGAAGGGTCGATTTCCATCATACACCATAAATATATTTTTTGTCCACTACGAGGAAATGTTACCTTCTTCTCCACATCATAGAAGTCGTCTTTAATGATTGTCAAATTCTCCATCTAGAATACATGATAATAATCTTCATTCCATCAAAATAATTATAATTTGACTCCAGTAACTATAAATAAATAGTCGCTACCACTGATAAATGAATGGTATAAAGTCGTCATTAGCCAGTAATAAGTAGTAAAAAGTCATCTCCAGTGATTGATAGATATAAGTCACCACCAGTGATTAATAGTAAAAATCGTCTCCAGTGATTAATGGAAAAAGTCGTCACCAATAATTAGTAATGGAATATGCCGTCACCCGTGATCTTTAGTAATAAGTCGTCATCAGTGATTAATGGCAGAATGTTGCTGCCATATAAAAAGTTATCTCCCTGTTAACATAGTTTTATTTTTTCTTGCAAATGTTTTACCCACATTCTTGTAGAAAGAGCATCGCTTTGATCTTTTGATTATTATTATAAGGATTGATGGTTTTTACAGAAATAAATATTTTTTCTCACAGCATTTAAGAACTAGGTACTAATTGGTGCATGAAATTATTACTTTCTAATGTATCAAGCAATTTATTAACAAAAAACTATTTCAAAATAATAACTTTTCAATCGAAGCAATACCCACATGGCTCTTTTCTCGGTGACCATTTTCTTTCATCAACAGAATGTTTAAATATCCTTATTGATGGAAATGGCGGCAGATGTGTTTCCCACATTTCTGTTAGTGTAAAATATAATGGGGATGAAATAAATTAAAGTTTTGATTATCAGCCTGGAAATGAAATTAGAGTTAATAAAAGTGAATGAATAGCATTTGTTCATGGAGGGCGTTGCATTAAATTATTTTATTTGCAAATGATCCTTCGATCAAACATGAGTTTTTGTTACAATAGAGCTTTGACACAAAAGAAAGATTTTCTTTGTGAGACAAAGGATTTACAATGTTTTAAATATTTTATTTATATGATAATATTTTGTTTTGCAAACCACTCTTTCAGAAGAAAGTTTTCTTTAGAACCATTTAAGGTAATATTTTTGATGAAAATAGTGAATTAAAAAAAAATTCCCTTATTTCAGTTTAACTAGCAAAAAGAATTATTTTCTTATTTCTCATTCTCATGCTTTCTAAAAAATCGAGCTGAAAATACAAATTAATTTAAACAACAAAACATTGTAAATAGGTAAGGAATACATAATATTAGATAGTTCTTTCTCATTTACAGTAATTTCATATTCTAGACAATTTAGAAAATTATTTAATTTTGTCTTGTATAACTAATAACTTAAATTTCTTTCTGAAATTCCTCTTGAAATATAGCAAAACTTAAAAATTAACTACTTGCTGAAACATTCTAAGAATAATTTGCAAAAGAATAAACTGTTTATAACTATCGTAAATGCTGTGAAAATATTTATTTAATGAAGAGCGCAAAATACCTATTTCCGTGATGTTGAGAAATGAAAGATATTCTGTGTCATAAAATCATGAAATTTATCAAATTATTAAGCAATAAGTCCCTAAACAAGAGCACATTTTGTAAAAATATTGAAATATTGATAGTGACTGTTTTTGTCAAAGGTGTCAGTAAGTCCAATATACTTTATCAAATAAAATTAGTATTATGTATTCGAAACGACAGTTGTTATTCTCAATCCCTTTCGATTTTCATAGAAATAAGGCAATTATTTCTTTCTGATATTTGCTTCCTCAAAAATTTTACGCAATAACTTATTTGATAACAATTTTATATTATGAGATTTAATTTGTACGAAATTGTATTGCTCTGTAAGAAAGTATAAATGGATATAATTGCAGTGGGCAAAAAAGCAGTTAAAAAATTTGTAAAAATGATATTATATTTTACAAACTAAAATAAGACTAGTAAGTTTATATTGTGAGAAATGAATGCTACGTAAGAAAAATGTAGTAATTTGAATAGGGATTTTGCTTCTTCTATTTGAACGAAAAACTTGATGTAGTAGAAAAATGAAGCTAAATTTTTGAAAAAGCATTCTGTAGGTTATTTAAATATAGACCATGTATTTATATTTCATTAAATAATGTTGAGAATTATAATAATTCTATTAATTAACGTAATAATACTGATAAATAATTTTTATTTACTAATAAATATTTTTTAAACTCTTTTTGGAAATCAGAAAAATATATATTGAGGAAAAAAAAGTTTAAGAATGAATACTTATACATTAAATATTTTTTTGTTAAAATTCTTGAAGCAAATTGACCGCGTATTTATGTATATTTTCTTGACACAAAATAAAATAAATAAAATCAAATTATATATTTCACCTAATTTTTTAAATAATTTAAATGCTACACTAAATCAGTGGTGTAGAAGGCAATTCAAAATTTTAATGTGAAAATAATATGAAAGGATGACAAGAAATTTACTTTTGAAATAATCATCTTTATTTCCGAGTGCAACTTATGTATGATACATTTTTCTGAATTATTTTCTGTTCATTTGCCTTTAGAAACTCAAACGTGCCAAATAATAAAGTTCCTGAAACTCAACAAATTATATAAAACATTTTTTAAGGTACAATGAAATTTAACTTGTTGTTACACTAATTAGTATATAAGGATTCCTTATGGCTGTGTCATTTTTACTTATATAATTTCGCTTAATTAAAAATACTCAGTCTCTTAAAAATCAGTGGCATACATTTTATTTGTTGCCGAAGACCCATTTGTGTAATATTTATCAGTATTTTTATTAATGTAATCAAAATCATGGTCATTAGCTGATTATTTAATTGAGAGACGTAGATTTCCTAAATGGTAGAACAAAGTGCATTTTATTTTTGCGGAGAATATTCTGGAATCGATTTATCGTACGATACAATTGTAATAACATTTTAAGTAATTTTTAAAAATATCGCTAAAAAATTTTCTTTCAAAAATTATATTATATTTTTAAAGCCAATATAAATTTAAATGTATTAACAGTTTTTAAAATAAGTCATATAAATTCTATAATTTGTAGGAAATAATATATGAAACGTTTAACAAATAAGTGTAAATTACAGCATTCGAAAACTTTACAATTTTAGCACATGTATTTTCGATTGGAATAAAAAAATCCTTAACTGGGAATAGAAATCGCTTCTAAGGGAAATTAATAAATTAAAATGTAAAATTAAACGGTAGAGACTAACAAAATTTCAAAAAGTATATTAAAATGAGAACAAAAAAACACCTGTCGAAAAAGGAGGTTATGTGAATATTTAAACAGAATAGCACGCTATTAATTCCCATTATAATTTACTTGTATGATAAAAAGGTTACATAGCATAATTGCTGGTCTTGTAAAAGTTAAAAAAATATATAAAATGTAGAGTGCTTAGGAAATGTACCAAAAGTGTGCAATTTCATACAGCTCAATGAAACATTATCATAATGAAATGTATTTCCATTTTAGAACACGAAAAATTATTATTCAAGGCATTTGAAAATATTTCTTCATAGAGATTGTAAAATATTTCCAAGGATAACTCTATTCAATAATTTTTTTATTCACTGGCTTTTTACATAAGATTTGTTGTTTGAAATAGCAATTGCTTTTATAACAAATGATAAAATGTACGAGGTCAATTTGAAAACTTTCGGATATAGTCCAAGTGCGAAGTTCTATTGCTTATCTCACTATGAAGTTAAGTTCATTAGATATGAATAAGACTCAAGTAAACCGGAAAAATTGCAATTCACGAAAATAATAGTTAAGATTTTCTGGAAGATCCCAAATCGGAAAATATAAGTAAGAAATATTTAATACCAAGTAGAGCTCTCAAAATATTTGTCTTGTTTATAATTAAATTTAAATCTGACAACTTTCAGTTGGATAGTTATTTAACTTCGACTCTCGGGTGAAAAATCACCGAAAATTACGAACCGTCGCCAACTACATGATCTGGAGGATACTCAGAAGGAAATGTTCATTTAATGAATACTTTCGAATTTAATGAAGCGCTTATGTCATTGTTCCTTAGATGTTAATATTTTATTTCGTACGCTCTAATAAAGCCAAGTGTAATATTATGACACCACAAGCCACCGACAACATTAGCATAGCAAAAACTGTAAAAGTTTAAGTGAACGCAACGATGATCTTATAATAGGTGATGATCTTCCGTTCACTTATGCGGAACAAGTGCACATCAATTACTGATATTTCATAACTAGAAATTTGAAATTAAAAATGGTCACCGAGTGAAGCATATTATTAAGATAAGAATGTTTGGCGTAACTTCTTGAAAAGTGTTTAACAATTACAAGTTTTGAGCTCATCTAAGCAATACCATTGCTGTTAGACCGAAATACGATTTTGTTATAGATTTTATGTACAAAGAATATATTGATTCAATGTGTTTAGAAAAAAACTCTAAGATTACTGTTTTCGATATAAAAAAATTAATGGTCACAAGCTGTTTTTCAGTACTATTACAAATTGTCGTTTCTATAATTTCCAAAGACAGGGAGATAAAAGATACCAGAGACAAAGCTCATCATTTACAAGTTCCATTTGCGACGGATTTTCGACTTTGGAACAATGGCTCTCTCGCTAACAGATGCTTTTAGGAGAAGAGCCTTGCTCCTAGTCAAAATACCCGTCTCAAATGGAGCTTCAAGTGACGGTTTTGAATCTGAATCACTGAACGATGTCTCCCAGTCCATGGGTTCCTCCTCATCAAGGGGGACGGAACCCATTGACAAAAAGACATTCACTTCAGTGAATATATCAGGACATGGCTCCCAGTCCATCGGCTCAATGGCGTCAAGATTGGGAACATGTACTGACATCGCGAACATTAGGCTTAGCGAAAGTACAAGATATTAAACAAATAAAGCCCAAAACTTATAAAAATATGTTTAATTCAATTCAATTTCTAGAGATATAAATACAATTTTCAAATTAATATAAAAATATACAGACTTATTCGCTTTATTCACTAAAAATCAAATCAGTGTTTTCAATGTATACAAACACAGAATTTCACTCAAAGCTTTTAAATGACGTCTGAGTTAACTTTCACAAATTGCAAGTCAGGCAGAAAGAAGTGGTCAATTGAATTAGCACTCCACGCTCAGTTTCACTGTATGAAAGAGTATGGTTGTAAAGAAACATAGATTTATATGAGAACATATATTATTAATAACAGAGATTTATATGAGAATAAATGCTAAATAATAATTTAAAATTTACAGATATATTCAATTGTTTTTACCTTTTTTTACATTTAAAACTTTAAATTACCCGTTATTGAACGTTTTTAATCAAATAAACATGCTACTTATTTAAACCCGTTCAATATAAATGATTTCCACTTTAGCCAGGTTTTAATCATGATTTACTTAGCAAGTATGGTTTAAAATTATTTGTAACTGTTTTAAATAAGAACTAACCTATTCATAAAATAAAAAAGGGAAATACAGTAAATTAGTTAATATAATTTTATTTATGGAACAACAAAATGAGGCTGTTGTCCGAGCTAGAACGACTATATGCTGTCAAACTGCAGTCAGTTAAAGGCATCGTAGACAACATAACAGAGTAGAATTATTTTAGAATAGTACAATTTCTTGGAAAACCTTTTCATAGACATTTAAAAACTTCTTTGCCTTCTTAAAGAGAATTTGTAATTTCTGTTGGTAGCAGAAGATTTTTTTTTCCTTCAAATGACAGTTTTAAATGATTTTCAACTAATCGAGAAAAATGACACTATGAAACAGTTATGTTTTCCACTCGTGACTTATTATCTTCTAAGTTTAGTAAGTCATAAAAACCCAAAAAGAATATCTTGATTTGAAATACATCAAATTTGTTTCTTGTCAATGTTGAATTGAAAGTTATTGAATTATAATTTCAATATTAAAATAAATTTCCCAATATGTATCAAATATCTTAAAAACTAAATTCTTACAATTCATACAATTATTTGGAATTACAAAATAATAATTAGCTCAGTAAAGATAAAATAAAGCCTGAAAAATGTAATTTCATAGATTAAAATTGTGGCTTTTACTAGAATTGTCCAATTATACAATGTCAAGCATTTCTGGATCCTTCTTCTTAATCAATCTCTCTTCATAAGGGATAGCAATTATTGTGTTATAAATATCTAGAAAAAAAATTATAAATCAACATAACGGCTCATAGACAGAATAATTTTAGACACAAATCATCAGCTGGTTACGTAGCAAAAATTTAAATTTATTTCAAAATTATTTATGTCTTTGTTTCATAAAATTCATTCGCAAATGAATAATCAATTTCCTGCTTTTTAACTTCTGTCACTATCGAACTAGGGAAAATAATTTCACCTTACCAAATTGATCATAGATTCAGAAAACCAAAAATTATTATGGATTGTAGGAAAAGCAGATATTTTCTCTAGACTTAAAACAAATTTCCATTAAGGTTATATATCATTTAGTAAAATATCATAAGGTTTCATTTAAGTTCTCGTAAATGGAGAGAACATGAAAACTGAATAAAAATGTTTACAAATTTTTTCTAATATTTTTAATATTTTAATAATTTCTAAATATTTTTCACAGCAGCGAGTCGACACTGTTCTCTAAAATCTACTAGCAAAGAACTCATAAAATCAAATGAAGATTTCCTCAACCATCATTTTCTAAGAAAGAGTTGCCAGTTTTTATGAGTTTATTTCGAAATCAAAACTTTATTTGAGAAAGAATGTTACATTCAAAATCAAACGTAGATAATAGACAGGTATAATATTAAATATTTCAGCGTGTTCGATGTTTTGATGTCATCTTGCATGAATGTTTTCCTAGTACATATTTACGATTTGATTTTGACATATTTACGTGTCACTAGAAAGAAAATATTCAAGTACACATCTGGTGTATGTGCATGTGGAAAGTAAAAACGCAACGTTTATATCTTATTTCAGTTATTGTCCTAGCATCAAAATTCATTCAGCAGGATTGAATCAAGTGTTGAGCTAGCTACATTTCGAACATAAGAGTACCGTGGATTGTATGTTTGTATCATCACTTTGCTCAATTTTAATCATTTTTCTCTCTTTTCCAATTCTAATGAATCAGTTAATATATATATATTTTAAAATGTCAATTATAAATCAAATTTTTAAATTTTTTTGCTCTAATAACTTAATAATTCTTTCCTTTAAAGTCTGAGTATAAATGGCAATTTTGAAAACTAAATGAATATTTCAGTTGATTGAATATTGTGAGAATAACATAGTACGTAAAAGCGGGTGGAATTTTTACAGATGATGTCCCATACTGACTTGCTCAAGGGACATTTTCTTACACGTGACAAACGATTTTATACCATTTTAAAATCTTTGATCGATTATTTAAACTATTAGTCTTTTTAAGAGCATTTATTAGTAAGCCATGGAGAAAAAAGGGTTAAAGTCAGTACTTCAAAGCTAATATAACAAGACACAAATCTCTCTCTCGAACAAAAAATATTTCTAATATGGATATCTAGTTTATGATAAAGATTTGGTGTCGCCCTCTATTGACAGCATTGAAAAACATTTGCAATTGTTAGAAGTATAACATTCATTTGAATTATTAAGGCAACTACTTTTATTAAAACATTAGAATTATGAATTTCAATATTATGCAGCATCGGAATATTTCAACAGCGTATTGGAAATAAAGGATTTTTGCTTATAACACATCCAAAAAAGCAAATTGTGTGATTAAAATATTTTATATTTATGACAATACTTTATTTTTAATTTTTTTTTGATATAGAAATGAATATGAAAGTTTCTTTATTTATATATTAAATCTATTAACTTACTTTCTTAGACCACAGCAATTTATTTCTTCTTTTCCAAGAATTTCAAAAACTCTGAAATAAAGAGTGAAAAACTAAAAGTGTTAATTTTATTAACATTTTTATTATATAGAGAACTTAAATTAAGAAAAATGTAAATAATAAGAGCTGAAAAATATTCAATTTTTTAAAACGGTAAGAACAGTTAATCTATAAATGCTTTATCACTATAAGTTAACAAACGAACAAAAATTTAGATTCAAATTGGAGTAAAACAAACTAAAAAGAAGTGATTCCTTTTCCACATCACCCAAGAGGTAGGAATCCAGATGCGTTTTTTTTATAGTGGTTTCGCCAAAGAGCCCTAAGTCCACTTTTACACGTCAAAAATATTATTATTTTTTCTTTTTTTCCCATTATAAAGAGCAATACATGTTATTAAACTCCCAGGAAGAGGGGAAAAAAAAAAAAAAAAAAAA
>JAPDSC010161005.1:0-13433 GCA_026290005.1 Latrodectus geometricus
AAAAAAAATAAATAAATGAAATGTTTAAAACGTAAAGTTCAAAATTAAATAAAAATATTTTCTCTTCAAATCTCAAGAAATTTCCTGTGTAAGTTCTAATTGTATAAAAGATATATTTCTCTAACATAGCGAGAAGGGGGGATATTAATTTTGGAGGTAGAAGAACTTGAATAAAGCAATTTTGTTTCATAAATCATATTCATTTATTCTTTCGAGTAAGTTTGTACTCCGGAGAGAAAAATCACAAGCATATCCTTTTAATTTTTTCTGTTTTTAAGCTTCTTGTACGACCCAATAACATTTAAGACGTATTCAGTGTTAATGATATGATAAAGTCATAAACTACTCCGATTTTTTTCTAAATAAATTTTATCGCCAAGAGTAGTGAAAGAAAATTGCTTGCGTGTTGCTCTCCCTGGTGGTTAATATTTGATTATAAACAAAGAAAACACATAAGCCTCCTTTATTAGCTGCAATGCATGCTCTGCAAACACCTTTTAATATCTACACGCCATTTAATTAAATAGCTAAAGCATCTTACTAAATGTCCTAATACGTTAAATCATTCTTTCACGAGCCACAGGGAAATAAGCGAATTTCTATTAAACGTTTTTGTTTATGGAGCTAGCTATGAGAAAATTAATTTTTAGCTTTCCGAAAGGGATGTCTTCATTTGAGGGGAGAGGTAGGGAAAAACTAGGGGATTTTCCTCTTTAATTGGCTTTATTATTAATGTTTCAGATGGAATTAAAATACTTCCCATTGTAGGACACGTACTAGTTGCATCAAGGGGGATTAAAGACCATTCATGAGAGACGAAAAAAAATGTCTGCATCAGTAACAAGAAATACCATGCTTATTAAGTAATGCGTTATAAAATATGATAGGGATTAATTCTTTGAATAGATTCAACTAATAATACATAATAACTAAATCACTGCTTTTAATAATGTAGCATATACATTGTCATTAATAATCTACTTTTATATCATGTGTGCTTCAAGAAAAATATTTATTTTTTAAATTGTTACATGTAACTAATATATTTTAAAAGCAAATAAATATTAGTTTGGGGAAAAAGTAATCCATTATTTTTACGGTAGACGTCTGTAGTAATCGATATCTCGTGAGGTATCTATCAAACCATTTCAGATTTATGCTCGTTGGAAAGGTGGCATTTGACACTAAAATATCCTCTTGCGGTTTTTTGTTTGATTCATTCAGTTACGAGTACAAGGTTTTAAAAATGGAAGACAACTAACAGAAAATTCGATACATTTTCGTTTTTCTCTTGTAACGGCGAAAAAAATAGCCGGGTGGCTAAAATTGTGAAAGGTGTTTATCGTCCTATATAAGACTGTAACAACCAGTTACGTACAATTTTTGTTTCGTCGATTCCATTCGGGTATTTTTGATGCTAGAGATGCACCTCGCATGTGGATACAGCATCGTTGAATATGTCTATAAAATATCAAAAATGGTCGAAGTTAACCGCTTGTCAGCAGTCGTAACGCGCAAGACCTAAAAATCTACATGAAAGCTGTTTTAAACCTTTTTTTAAAGTGAATCCAAAAGAAGTCACATAAAGTTCACGTAAAAATAATGGATTTCATTTCCCCCAACCTAATATTATATATCTGACCACTAAAACTTACTTCCACCGGAACAGTTTTTGTAAAAAAACATTATTTAATAATAGTTACATCACCTTTATGTACATAGTTCATTTTAATGGATTTTATTTAGAATTGTTTAACTTGTTTCGTTATTTGACAGATTAAGTTTGGTTATCATGGCTCATTTCTGACTTATTAATTTAAGTCATTTACCATAGCGAAATTAATTTGCTCGTAAATTTCAATCATGATCAAATGATTCCAATCTTTGTAGTTCTGAGCAGCACCTGAGCAGAAATCTTTTTCTGTAATCCCCATTGGACAAGGAGAAATTGACCAGTGGAATAGTTAGTTTGCAATGGTACTCTCAGCAAGATGGTGTTGGATCAGCAAAAAGCAAGATTTCTGTGGAAAAACACTGTTGATAACCAGTGATGAGCATAGAGCATTTCTTTAATAAATTATCACAATTTTATATATATGTATATAACTTGCTAAAGGGTTTTTGTAATGAACCTTGACTTGATTCTATTGATGTGGTCCTTTTTCAGTATTTCTAATATCATTTCTTCCTTTGCACTTCAGAAACATACATTTCAGAGACGGTGTACTTTAATCAATATGCTTTTGAGTAGATCTGAAGAATTTCAAAAGATAAATTTTCTTTTTAATTTGATAGCCACAAAGTATATGATAATCTGGAAAGAACTTAGAAACGTGATAACCTTTAAACTGATGAACCAAGCTTACCCCTGAAGTCTATAATTAGTACCACTTCTGAGTCATCATTTCATTGAGAACAACTTGTTTCAGGTACCGAATTGCAAAGAATAATCACAATAGATCTTTAGCTGATTCGGTTACAGAACTTGTGACTTACAATTGCCAAACTTCAAAACTATTGTTTACTAAATTCATTTTAAAAAATTTCTAGACTACATTTTGATATGTACGTTAATAAGAACGATGTTTTTTAAATGAATATTTGAAGTCACCAATCAATTATTTAGAGATATAGCTTTTTATATTATTGAACATCTAAAATAAAAAACACTTTACAATCTAAAACAAAACGTGCTTTCGCTGATAACTTTTTATTAAGTTAAGCTTTTGCTGATAACTGAAAATCAATTTTTAAACTATGAAATTCAATGCAATTTCTTATATGCATTCATAAGTTAGCATTTTTGATACGCAAAAATTTGCCATTTATTGTGATTACATAAAATGACATATGAATTACACACACAGATATATATATATATATATATATATATATATATATATATATATATATATATATATATAGAGAGAGAGAGAGAGAGAGAGAGACAGAGACAGAGAGAGAGAGAGAGAGAATAAAGAAGTAGTATTTTAAAGTATATACAGTAAAATACTCTTTTGAAATAATCACTTTTTAAATTAAGATATTTGTGTTACAGTGATAAAGTAACAATATGTAAGTTATGTTTTACAAAAATTAAATTGTACTTAATGATAATAATTACGAAATAAAATGTAGCAAATCGCTTTCAAACATATTTTTTGTAATTTAACCTTTTAAAACTAGTTAGAATAAACTTTTAAATAATTGTTATCGAAGTAATGTAAATAAATTAAAATTATTTGACAAATTTAAATATTGTAGTTTATAAGCTCTTACAATAAAGACAAAAAGATAAGCAGCCGGAAATTAAATTATAAAGTGATTCACGGTTGCAGTTATGATAATTACTAAATGGTTTTAATTAACTTAAGTAAAAATTGTGGATCATGCCGTATTGAGGCGCATTTTAATTTTTTTTATGCATAGACGAGTAAAAAGTCTGAAAAGCTAAACGTAAATATCATATTCTCTCATTCCACGGAACTTTAAATTTACAAGGTGTCTCACAACCACGAATATACAGTGGCTTAAAAATATCTCCCTAAGTTTTTTTTTTTTTTTTTTTTTTTTATGATTATCCATTTTACAAAACTCATAATCTCTCCCGAAATTAAAAGTATTCTTCGTGTGAGAAGATGAAGAAGAAGAAGAAAGAAAAAAAAAGTAACCGAGAAGAAACTCATCTGTTCCTCTTTGCGTTCCATTAATTAAAACGCTCCAGAATTTCAGGGAAAAAGCGTCTTCGGTTCGCATAATTACTCCCTATGATGAATGCAGCTAATTAGGTGCGGATACTTAGAAAACGAAAGTAGTGGAAAAAAATTATATCGTATATCCCTCGACCTATTAAAGTCGAGCCAAAACGATAAGAGTGTTTCGAAAAGGGAATGTAATGTGTATATGCATTTGCTCGGACAAAAGGTAGCATTTTGCATAATAATGAAAAGGAGAGGTAAACCTTCTGGCCTCGGAAACAATGGAACCTTTTGATAAAGGCTCGGTGTGCATCGCCTCAGAGAGCACAGTGGCAAAAGAAGAGAATTAAAATGGCAGAAAAATCAAATTAGACGCACACTGGCAGTGTAATCACCCGTCTTGCCTTTTATGCCATGGTAATGGAATCCACCCTTTTTCAACACACGCCTTTCACGGAGATACGTTTTTATCGAGGTGTTTTAAGTAAGCGATAGATACATACGAGATTACATGTTAAACACACAAACGCTTGGAACTGCAAACAATTACTGAAAGTTTGTTGATATAGTCTTTTGATCAATATTTCTGGATACCGTTGTGGAATTGAATTTTTTTTTCTTTTAGAAGTTTATCTACCTTTTGATCACATTGTTGTCAGATGCAAATGTGTGATTCTGCACAAATATTAAAGCTTTATTCATCTTAACATGCTCACTTTCATATTTGTAAGGTACTGTGCATAGATGTAAAATTGTTTGTTTTTGGAATATCACTTTAATCAAAACAAGTTGTTTTAAAAGTAGAAAAATGCTTATTTTTAATTTTATCTATAGTATTAACAAAAAATTAAATAATATTCAATCATTTTCACAATAATAGCTTTAAAATGTTGATCTTGCATAATAATGGGTTTAGAGACAGTTACAAATAAATTAGTATCTACATTATGAATACTATAATTAAAATCCTTATAATCAATTTAAATCATTAACTGCTCTGATATGTGATTAAACAGTAAACTTTTCCATTTGATTTATGGTGGCTTTGTTGGTTAGGGCGTTGTTCTTGTTACCTAAAGTTAGTGAGTTCGAATCGTAAAATATGTCGGGTCGCAATGTTCTCCACTTTCACATTCCAAATTAATACCTCGGAGGGTGGTTGGAGTCAAACTATGGGTCTTCTCTGGCTTCAATCTCTAAATTCAAAGACCCAGATGGTGCTACCATCTATGAGCCCAAGTCGTACTTTCACCTTCGTATGAGGGTGCTGTATGCAAAACCGGAGGTGCTCTTTCTGATTTCATTTGCCCAGTTCCTGAGGTCGGGCTTGCCTTCGCCAAATGTCATACGAAACAGCAACCAAGGGATTTAACCAGCAGTACTTACAAGATTTTATTTATTTTATTTAGATAATTAAATATTAAATGTGCATTAGCTTAGTTATGAAAATAATCACGTTTTCAGAAATTCATGCTCGTTTAGTTTTCTAAGACATAAAAAGCAATAAAAAATTTTTTACATTTCAGGAAGCATTTACATGTGAATAGTTGTACCGGCAGAGCCGTGTGCAATTACATTGACTGATATTATGTTAAAGGCACATAAAAATTAGTCTCTTTAGTATTAAGGCTAAATAATAGTTTATAATGTAAGCTTATAAGATTCATCAATTTATAAAATAATACGATTAAGTAACTACGCATTGCTTTGAGGAAATCTAATGGAGAAGAATTCGAATTCAAAATTTCTCGGAATACTGTAGAATCAGATTTAAAAAAAAAAAAAAAAAAAAAAAACTTGTAAATATAAGCTATATAGTTTTTAAACTACAAAACTATTCACAATTCAAGAGTTAATCCAAATATCTTGCGAAGCGAGCTTTTATGTCAGCATCAAATTTGGGAATTATCAAAGCATGAAAATGTGATATCGTATTCTAAACTTCAACGCCCTTGTCATTATGTCTCCCCAATTTGCCCCCATTTCTCGCCGTAATCAAGACCAAGCATCATTCTCTTCCACCTATCTTATTGTCAGGAGGGAATCTTCTTTTTATTTTTAGAAGGGAAATCGTCATCGCGCTTGGCTGCAGCAATTGTAGAAACATCTCACCATTTGCATTCGAGAACCCCTCCCTTTCTCCCTAGCTGGAACCCGGAGAGGCAGGGTAAAGTCTACCCCTGAGGTCGCCAAAGGGTCTCCTTCGGGTAATTACTCACCTGATGATGAATGGGGCTAATTACTTGAAAATATTTCAAAATGCAGGACAAAACTCGGAGCAAAGAAATATGCCTTCTGGCGTTTGAGCGGAGAAAATGACGATGGAAGAGATAGTTTGGAAACTGCATTTTTGTTCAGTTCGTAAGATTGTTCAAAGATATATATCCAATGCTCCACTTACTTTGAAAGTTGCTTTTTCAGCTAAAATATGCAGTATTATGTGTACGAAATGAGAAATAGCTTACAGTTTCGAAAACTATACTAAATGATACAGTAGATCCAGAACATTTTCGGTTAGCGAACAAATATTCATCTTGTTTAGTTTGCACCAAATAGAACACTACAATTTTATAAAAGTAATATATTTTTAATAAAATTATATTTTCTTATAGAAATAACTTAATATTTAAATTAATTCAACATTTTATCTTATTTTTTACAATATTAAAGTTTTTGTAAAAAATACATGATACATCATTAAATAAAAATTTTAACTTTTAAATATTTAAATGTTAAATGAATCATTTTCCCCAAAAATCTTGCACGTTAAACTATTCTATATAAATCTCAAACCATTCTACTAAACTTTTCTTCTTAGAAAAATCGAACTAGCTTTTTTGGGTTTGGGTGATGTCATTTATAGAAAAGTACTAGATGATTAAATGCGTGCATTTTGCTTTATTATTAATATCGCACTAAAGCATCTCTATTATTTTGTGTATAACTTGACAGTCTTGCATGTTTTTGTAAGATACGTTAAAATTACTTTTAATTTTAACAATTATCATTTCGTTACAGAATATACATATGCACTATCAGTTTTAGAGACTATTTTTATGAATATTTAAAAACTTTAGATTTTCAATAGGGCCTTCATAAAAATAAAACTTATTTTGATAAATTTTATAAAAAAAATTACTTCAGCTATACTTATGATTTTTGTAATAAAAGAATATGTAAAATTTGAATCTTACCTAGCTATCACGATTGAAAATATTTGTTAAACACTATTTTCCCTATTCCAAAATGATTTTTAAACAATTTAGGCACCAAATTTTCAAAATCGAATATAAAATATTATTTTATATATTTATATATATATATATATATATATATATATATATATATATATATATTATTTTATAATCGAATATTTATTTTAGGCTAGTTTAATCACTGCTCTGGCTTATAATAACCGTAGATTAAAAATATTTTAATCAATCGTTAAGAAATAGGGTAACTTTAATTAATAGAAATTCTTTAACCATTGTAATTACAAGAAATAAACTTAATTAACTTTTAGTAATAACTAGAGTTTCAGAAAATCGATTCATATTTTGCTATCTTAAATAAGATTTGATATTGTTTTCGAAACCAAAGATCGCTCTCTTCATAAAAGACAAAGACAAATAAAGATATAATTTTGTCCTATATTAATGCATTTTATTCTGACACATATTAATATATATAGCATATTAATATAATTGTAACTTGTGACAGTCATTGCAAAATCGCTTGAGGTAGAAATTTTTGCATTTATTATAAAGCCTTGACGTTAGAAACAGATTTATTTTTTTATATAATTTCTCTTTTATGTGAATAGCGACTTTCTTAAATGTACTATTTCGCAATTATATTCCTGGTGTAAATTACTTTTATTGGTATAAAAAATAAAAAAATTTCAAAAAATTTCAAAAAATATGAAATAATAACAAAAAATAGGAATGCAGTATTCAATACAACAATTACCATTAAATACGCTTCGGGGAATTCATATATAAAATTTATAAGTAATATTAAGAAACATTTACATAAAATTTTAATAAATTTCTTTAAAATGTTACGTTAACGGTTTAGGTAAATATTGCTATCATGTTCTTTTCTAATACAAATGGTATCAAAAATAGTCATATTAATCTTTAAAAATCTAGAAATTTCCAGTGTTCTAATTGCTAAGCCTACCACTAAACAAGAAAACTGTAATCGAATTAACAATCAATTACTGTTTCATTTCTTAACATGAATAATATCAATTCTTAATGCGAAAAAAATCATCAAATTTTAACACATTTGGCGACTTTTGCCCTTGGCGAGCTGTGTTTATAATATGCATTTTAACAAAAATTTTTTAATTTGCAGCAAAAATTATATAACTTTAAAATAAATCTTAATTATGTAAATTTTTTTTAAAAAATTGCATTTCAAATTTAGAATATAGTTTAAGAGTATTTAACTAAAGACATAACTTCTATAATTAAACATATATTACAGAATAAATCTTCACTAATATTTCAAGCAAAATTATTCTCTAAACTGTAATAAATGTGCAAATTCTAATACCACATATGTACCAAACAAAATATTCGCAAGTGCCAAACAATTAATTCGAGATTAATTTTGGTCACATCTATTAGTTTTAAGCAAATTATGATTATTAATTTACTTACAAACTACTAAATTAAATGTGTTTATTTTTAGAACAAATTCTATTATTGTTCAACAGCTGTTAATTTAATTAACATTTCCTTTATGTTATGTTTCTTATATTGAAATTTCCCATCTTTTCCCAAGGTGCATTTAGTAGGAAAATTCATTTCGGAAAATTATAATTTTTTCCCTTCAATTAGGCAGCAGAGGAGAAATTGTTATCTGTTCCAAGGCATTCATGCTTAATTAGCAGCATTTATCTTCGAAAGCAATTAAGCGCAAAAGAACAGTGTATTGTCTCAAGGATTTTAGAGTTTGTGGCCTCATTTCACTCAGAAATTGTTTCCCTGCAGCGGCTCAGAATGTCATTACTGCAGCTCAGAATTTTGGAAGAACCGTGGACACTTGTTTATTCCTGTTTTATTATTTTTGTGGGAAAATACTAAAAACGCTGTTTCATTTTTCATTAATTTCTTTGAAATCTCAGTTGTAGTAAATATTTTAACAAAATAATATTTCATCATTTGCATTTCTATAAATAGTACCACATTCTTAACACTATATCCCATCAATCTAATTATTGTCAGCATCTTAATAAACTATTATGTCTTTGTTAAATTTTTTATAATACCAAACTTCAATAGTATATAATTCTGTGTATCTCTTTTATTTAAATAATTCTATTTTTAATATTAACTATTAATTAAGACATAAGAGAAACAAATGTTTAAATTAAATCTTGGGTTTAAAATCTAACTTTGGTAAAGATTTACTGTACGGTCACTATCGGGATTTTTTCAAAAAGTCGCCAAAAATCTCGCCATTTTGCACAAATGAGGTCTAAAAATAAACAGAATATTGAAAAATATTGCTTGATTGGTCAGAATCTCTCACCTGCAATTGGTCGAAATTGGTTGGGTAGCCAGAAAACATTATTTATCGCCAAATGTGGAAAACTCGCGCCAATAGCGACCTTACAATAAATCCCACCCCCCAAATTTATTTATCTCGTCATCAAATGATAAAATTATTTAATTAAACTATTTTGATTAATTGAGGACATTTAAACTTCATAACCTTTGAATTTTATCTCAGAATTCAGAAGATCTAAATATAAAGTTACTGCATTTTTTAACTGTTTTTTTGCCATACATATAGATAATAAACCCTTAATATTTATTTTATTGATATGAGTCATCAACACTTGCAATGGAAACATTTAAAACTACCCTACGAAGTATTTAAAAAATGCAGTGTCTCAAAGTATAAATTTTGGACATTGTAAAGCAGGAAATGCACGCTTTCAATAAAATTGCTACTTTCAACGATTGAGAGAAGCTCAGTGTCTTTCCTATCTCTAAATCAAAATTTGATGAATGATAATCAATTAGAATTCATTTATATCAACATAATATTTTAACAAATATTGCAACAATTTTATAAAATCATAGTATTTCAAATTAAAATATCAAGCTCCATTCATTACTAATAAAGTAAGTTCAAAAATTATTAGATCACTCTTTTTTTTGATTATTTTTTTGTCAAGTGCCAGGATAGGCTGCAATATGGAGTGCTTTGTTCCATATACACATAACATAGGTACCCGTTTAAAAGGTAGGCAACTATGTATACTCTATTAATACAAGGAAAGGACAAAGACAGGATGGAGAGAAAGAGGAAATACCCAGGATCTCTATAACAACAGTCAGGAACCCTGACCACTAAACCGGGAGGGCTACAAAATTTTATTTACTGTTTTAAAATAATATTATTATTCCGTTGATATTCAAAGCTTTCTATCAACATGTGTCCAAAACAAGGGAATTACTTCACAGTAAATTTATGCAGTTTTGTAGATCGTGAGAGCTTAGTTCATATGTACTTCATTAGATATAATCTATCAATGGTAATTTTGAAAATCAGTACCTTCCAGATATATTCACAGCATTAACACCAAAAGCGACACAAATTTTGAAAGTAGAAGCAGTTGCCGATACTTTGATGTCACAAAGCAAACATCACCAAATGAACTCCTTGAATTTTTCTATTTGTCTTTATTAGAGTAGGAGTTAAGATTATTGAAATTTCCATTCTAAGTTGCATTTATGAGAAGAATTTTCCATCACATGATCAACAGTAAACCAAATGATAATATAATAATTTAAACCAAATGATACATTAACTTGTATATCTATCCCTACTAATGAAATGCATATAGGCAAGAACTGAAACCGTGACCTTGTATATTGATGCTAATTTTGACGACGTTTCCTAAAATTTAGGTTTGCAAGTTAGCAGCATATTTTGATGCACCAATTAGTAAACCAGAACATTTTAATTTATATTGTATTCAAACACATCTTAACAGTTTACACACATATACATTTGTAAAATAAAGATTTCAGCTCATATATATATATATATATATATATATAGTACGATACATTTTCAGTCTTTAAAGTTAAGATAAACTTACGTTTTTAAAATATAAATTGTGCACACACACACTTGTAAAACAAAAAAGAAAATACACGTTAGGGAAAAATGTTTCTGTTTGAAAACGTTATGAAACTTTGCGTTAGAGACTTAACGAATGTAGTCAAAAAGAGCGCCTTCCATTTTTGAACAGATCACCCTTTTACAAGGGTGGAAATACGACTTGGCTCATAGATGGCTGCACCATCTGGACCTTCGAATTTAGAGATACGAAGCCCTAAAGCCTGGCTTCTACCACTCCCAGAGATAGGAGCCATTTGGAATTGAAATATATGATATTGCGACCATGACATATTTTACGTGCCCCAGTCACCATTATTTAACACGGCTGTTGGCGGGAAATCATACCCACAACCTTGCGATTGCCAGACTAACGCCCTAACCAATTAGGTAATGCGGCCCAAGTGGAAAATTTTCATTCCAGGTGCAGATGCATTGGTAAAATGATTGTAACCAGTTCTCGACCTATCACGTAAAGAAATTATTAAATAGAAATTAAGATTTTTAAATCAAACACCACATTTTTCAATGGAAAAATTCAAAATATTTTATAGCAATTATATGTGAAATATAGACAATTATAAATGTAATTGAATAATACATTCACGAAATATTGAAATATTTTCACAAGAATTTTAATTTATTCAATAAACATGAAAAATTGCAAGAAATGTGCTTCTTATTAAATATATTAAATATACTTTTTATATGCTAAAAGATAAATAACAAATATTGCGTTTTAAAATTGATGTTTACAGAAGAATTTTAGTCTGAATAAATTAAGATATTTGACAGTTTGCAAAAAGTTTTCAATGTAAAATTGCTGCTTCTCAGAGATTCTGTCAGAGACTTTACGTTTCAATAATACACATAACTTCATTTCATAACGACGATAATTCAGACGGTAATTATTTCATGATATACTGAATTTCTTTAAAATTACTTAATATAAAATAGCAATTCAACTATATTTAAAACTTTTAAATCATCTGTTATTAAATTATTTGCGAAAAAGCATATATCCATATAAAACACACGTATATAAAGATAGATGTATAAACCTGAATTCTCCGATTTAGTTATTAAATATAACAAAATTTGTGTAAAATATTAGTTTCAAATTCCTTAAATTTGAAATTCATTTGAAGGAAAAAATATACAAAATTATTATATTTTTCCAGTAAGTTTTCGTAAGATTAAAGAAAAGAATTTTGATTATTCTGAGCAAAAGGCTGCCAAAAAGTATATTTTAAAAATTAATCTTTTGATTGATTACCCAGAAAACTACTCTGTATAGAGAGTATAAGGCGAAAGAAAAAAATACTTCGGCGATGTCTTATTTACGACTACTAAACTTGAAAGTATTAAAAAAAGTAAACGTTTGGAGTTAAACTTAAGTCGACATTTATTAAAATGTGCATCTAGTATTTTAAATAATCGATTCTTTGTTTTTTATAAATATGTAATGAAGTACTTTTTTTTTGCAGTTTGGGCTAATTTTTTTAATGAATAGAAAATGTTAAAAAGCATATAATCAAAATTTATTCATGATGATTATCTTTGATATGAGATGAAACATTAATTAAGATTTTTTATATTATAAATATTATTTTTACAATAAATAACAATTAGTAACACTTATGATGATATTTAGCAACAATTTTTACAATTTGTAAGCATTTTTATGATAGAATTCAATCACTTTCGAAGGAAATATTATTTTCCAACACCATTTTTCCCAATAATATAAATATTCTGAGCTTTAATAATAACATACGTAATGATTGTTAGCGAAGATTTTCTCATTTTTTGAAAAATAGAATTTTAAAAAGTTTTAATGAGTTATTATTAATTAAAAAATACATTTTTAGAATAATATTAAGATAACTTTTTTATCATATAATTACAATCCACATTTAAAAATAATATTAAATTTTTACTGGAAAATAATTATGTACAAAACGTTGAGTGATAAGGTTGATTAAAACGATGACTTTATGGTTACTGTAAAGAATACCAATTTTTTTAATTTTTGAAGATATATTTTTGCAATTATCCGTAGAAGTTAACTTCTCGATGTCGTAACATTCAGTTTTACATTGAAATTCCCATGTGCACTTTATCACTGATACATTTGCATTTTTTCTGTGAAAATTCAGCCAGATCAATTATTAATTTGAAGTTAAAAAAATTTATTTTTTGACGAAGGTACTATTGGACATTTGAAGAATATATACAGATGAAGAAATCCCACACACACATATATATATATAGTTGACAACAATTAGTTTATTGAAACCCATCATGGATTTATTTGTTGCTAATTTTTTAACTAAATATATATATATATATATATATGAAAGGGGCATAAGAACCATGTCTTTATCAGGATGGAGATGGTCAGCTATGCAAATTGACAACTCTTTTCTGACAAGCGCGAAAGACAGCAAAAAACTAAAAAATCTTTGTGATATTTCCCCCAAAGAGTTTCAAGTATTAAAGGAAACACATCAAAAAGGAAGTAAATAGAATCAATGCAAGACATTGAAAAATAAGCAAAGCAATGCATTAAAAGATATATCAAATACAGAA
>JAPDSC010161005.1:25435-37278 GCA_026290005.1 Latrodectus geometricus
TGTGTGTGTGTGTGTGTGTGTGTGTGTGTGTGTGTGTGTGTGTGTGTTATTTTTAATTCTTTAATAGTGTGCGGATAAATAAAGGTTGTAGAATGCCACTTTAATCTCAACGACTTTTTACATAACTAAATAGACAAAATGCCTACTAAAATACATTTATAAACACTCAGAAACAGTAAAAATGGAGCACCAAAAAGGATGCTTGTGATTGAAATGAAATACACATATTGATAAAAATGTGACATTCACATGATTTCAAAATCAAGATAATTAAGCAAATACCGTATGTACAACTATACAAAAGCATTGTAATTTCAATAGCAGGCCGCCTCCTGCTGCAATGTATGGCTGCACACAGTCTAGAATAGAATTGATTAGACATCTTATGTTATTCTGAGACAGATGTGCAAGCAAATCTTGAACAGCCACCTTCAAACAGGCACAGAGTGAAACGGTGGCATCTTGCATTTCAACTGGATGCAAACATGCTCTATCGGAAAAATTCCTGAGTAGCATGAAGACCTTGGGGCCGGCATGCTCCTCAATTACTACTCCCCAGAAGTAAATAAATGGATTACTTTAGTTTTGATTTCTTCTACATCACGGAAATGTCTAGTTCGCATGCGATTGAAACAAATGAGAATAACCCGAAAAAATCTAGGGAAAACAAGGAGGGTGGAGAAGAAATTCTCAATCTAAAGCAGTAATCACATTCAGAGTCATATTTCTGGTGTGAAACCATGCATCATTGCTTAAGAACCGAACCTTTTTCCTATTGATTAATTCTGGATGCTTCTGACACAAGAGCTTTTGCGCACGTTCCAAAAGTTACAGGTAGACTGAAGCATTAGTGTGCCCACGTGGTAGAATCTCGAAGTGGACAATGCCAGCCGATGACCACCCTATACAAAACAGTTGCTTCTGGCAATTGAGTGGAGTACTTGCAGTTCCGGGAATGGGATCTATCTGAGACAATAAATGTTATTAACTCTTGTAACAGTTATCAGATGAACAAGAAACTATTTGTTTTCTGATTAAAAAGTAGTGATAAACAGATGGATAATTTTTGAAGTTTACTGCATGCACTAAATTTATGAGGGGGCAATTTTCCTAGCTTCCACACTTTTCTCAGTTTATGTAGGTGATGGGTTCCAGTAGATTTGTCTAACTTAACTGCAAATTAATGACACGTTTGGGAAGCATGTTCTTCAACAACACGTTGCAAATCTTCTCCATTAAAGACTGTTGAAGAAATCAATTCGTGGTGTATTATCAAACGATTCAACACCTGAACGGAATTAGCGTAGACATTGGACGCGCGCGCGCGTTGTTTGCAACGTTTAGTTATTGCATTGTACTTAAATGCCATGTATATTGTCTGCATGCTTCTGTAGAGTTTGCACACAATATGATAAGCATATTATAATAAGGTCCCTGCTTAGGGTTAATACTAAACCTGTTTTCTGATTCTTAAAAAAAAACGAAATATATGAGATTTTTTGATGAGAAAGTCTTACAATCACCTTTCTAAAAATATCGCTGGTAGCTTTAAGTTAATTCATGAGCGTGCTTATAGCTATTTGAAATTTACCTTATCTAAAATCCAGAAAAATTTTCTGGTTACCTGATAAACTGAAAGGAAATGTTATAAGATTATATCTCTCATCATTTATGGACTTTAATTTTCTTACATAGCAATTTACTAAAATAAGGTTATTTTTCATCTGTTAATTTCAGAATGAATTTATAGAAAGAAATACAATAAAAGAAGTAATGATCTGTAGCAGTTTTGAATGGGATCCTGATTATCATGTCACATATCAAATGAGGAACTATAGTTGTTGTTTCAGGAAACAAATATTTAAATGATTCATTTTATTAAAACATAAAACTATTACATTTTTTTAAATTGCAAGTTTTCATTTTATTTTAAGTGAATAATATATTATGTAAATTTGGAATTAATTTCTTTTACAAAGTTTGGGTGAAAAGAAAATTCATTTAGACGTCCAAAAAGGAGCTTTCTAATATATTTTACGTAATTACAAGAATCGTTCACATAAAATTGCAGTATATGTTAAAATTTAATCCTTTGCATATTTCAGTCGGCATATAAATTTTAATTGCACTTAACATCTTGCTTCTTCGCGATGTACACTAAAACTCAATGGCACGAAATATTTTTGCTCCTGATTCTGAACTTTATCCTCTAAAGCATGTGGAAAAAAATACACATGCTTGCTGAATTTGAAAGAAAAAGTAACACGAGGCGAGCGACTATATCGAAACTTTTATGGGTGCAATAAAAATGGGACACCAACTAGAATCCAAACTGAAATAATCTTGAAGGATAATTTTTATTGAACGTGAAGAGCGATATGTGAACTTTATCTGAAAACGTTATGTTCAGACAATAACTTTTGCAAAATGTCCTTATAAGGAAGGTCATAAAAAATACTTCAAAGCAGTCACCATAAACTTCAATCGTGGATTCTCCCAGCAAAGAAATCTGATATAGACTGGCTGATTTGCATGAGAAGGGCATACGTGTTTTATATCAGCTTTTTTAATAATGATGAAAAAAGAAACTTGCTGGAAGAATTTCATTCCATACCACTATTCCTGGCATATGAAACACCTTCACCAACATAAAATTTCATTGAATCTAAAAGTATGCTAGACTAACGAAGCTTTGAACTTTTTATCTTAACAATAAGAGATTTCCCTGGCATTTTTCCTCCAACGAATTGTTCTCAGCATTTTTTTAGAGGGAAAGACATCTAATTATTGTAATGTTTATGTTTATTACTGCATAAGTAAAATGAACTTTCTAAGCTAGTATGAAACTGTGAATTTTTATTTCATTGATTATATTAAAAGAGAAACGTTTAAAGATAAATAGTTGATTGTAACAGTTGTGAATGAAATAAAGTATGAAAGTACAGCCTTCGTCTTTATAACTGTTCACATGTCAATAAAACTAGAAGTGCTCATGGGCCATGGTTGCCTGGTTTGATAGGGCGTCGTTCTCGTTACCAGAACTTAGTGAGTTCGATTCCCGTCTTCTCTGAAGGTCCATCGTTTTCACTGATGGTGACTGGGGCACGTAAAATATGTCGGGTCGCAAAGTGCTCCATGTTCCCATTTCAAATGAATACCCATGGAGATGTTTGGAGTCATGCCATGGGTCTTTTTATGATTCAATCTCTAAATTTGAAGACCAAGGAGGTGATGTCATCTATGGAAAAAAGTCGTACTTCCATCATAAAAAGTCGTACTTCAAAAATGGAAGATTCTGACATCCGTTTTTGACTGGAAGATTCTCTTTCTGAATCTTTCACCCAGTCCCTCGCGGGTGGGCTTGGCTTCATCGAGGGTCATAAGTAACAACAACAACAGAAGTGCTCATACCAATATGGTGCAAGTTTTATTAAAATACATATTGCTTTATTCTGGATACATTAACAAGAATGAAAAACTTTATAGGATAATAACTTTAACATGAATTCAAATTCTAACAATTTCTATGATTCGTTCGTTTACATGATTTACTATTGATGTAAGTCATCTTACTTTGCTATAGTTTAATAAATATTGGTTTTCGATTATATATGCGGTTGACAGAAACTATAATTTTTTGCCACCAATATTTGTCATGAAATACTCTGTATTTTGTTGTGAATTTTGTTATGTGTCTGAACAAGTTTTACGAAAAGTATTTCAATATTTCTGATCACTTATAAAATTTTCATTGACTTTTATCCATTTAAAGTATATGAATTCGAAAAAGTTTTTTTATAAAATAATTAAATTGAAAATTAAGGCTCAAAGTTAAAAAAAATGTATATGAAAAACATTAAAATGTAACGCTTTATGTGAATGATATTGCTTTACGTATGCATAATTTTTAATACTTTAATTGAGTTCTCAATTTGAATACATTCTGATGAAAAAAGAATCTGATTGAGCATTATAATCCACAGAAAATTACTTGTTTCTTTATAAGGAAAATGGTATAGAATTTAGAAATTTTCAGAAATTGTTTAATAAAAGGAAAACGAAAGCCAAAAACATTTATTTCAAAATAATTTATTGTTCTGAAATTTGAATATTTTTAAAAAAATATCATTATGAAATCTTCATATTCCACATAAAGATATATCACTATTTATGAAATCATAAAATTTTAAACAATTTTACTAAACTAAATTTCAAAAATTAAGCAACGTTTTGCTAAAGTAAAATGAATTCCTTTACATAGTTCAGTACTGTGAATTTTGAAAAAATCATAGACTTATTTCATCATTTATTCTTTCTTTTTTAATTATTTTTCTAAGCTGAGCTATGAAATTTAAAATAGTTTTTCTTAACTGAAAACTATATTTAAAATAACTGAAGTGATTAAATTTATTAAACCAGAATCAAAAAATGGGAACTATTTAAGAAAGTGACCAAGAATTTATCAAGAAATATGTTTTAGATGATATGTGTATGTACGTATCTTTGAATATAAATAATTTTATGTAATTTGAAATAGAATGTATGCACGTGTATTCTATTTTGTTATTTAAAAATATTGCTCATATGATTTTATACTGTTATTATTACACTGAAAACAATAAAGATAGCATAATTTTCTATAAAGTTACAAATATAAAAGGAATTGGCAAAATAAATTAATCATACACTACATAATTTTTAATGTTAATTAGCAATTTTAATTTCTGTTATTCATGAATCAATCATAAGGTTTCATGAAAGGAATTAGCAAAATAAATTATTTACAATTTTCATGCAATACGTATTAACAGTTTAATACTAATTAGCAGTTTAACATTAAGATTAATACTAATTAGCAGTTTAAAGTTAAGATTAATACTAATTAGCAGTTTCAATTCATGTTATTCATCAATTATTGTAAGGCTTTAATTATATTAAGCAGCATTCTTCGAAATTTGCAAAAAACTTCAATTTAAACATGCCAATTACTAAAATGAAAAACCGCAGTATATTGATAAATATAAATAAAACTATTCATCTCAAAAGCTCCACACACATTAAATATTTTCACAAATAAATTAAAATAAGTGCCATTCAATTATTTTTCAAATAATTGTCTTACATAGAAAGTAGCAAATTTATATGCGAAGGATTTTCTTATAAAAAATACATTCATTTGTAAGGCTAAAAACTGCTTTTAAAAGACATATAAATATATTTAAGATATACAGTTTCGGATAAGAGCATTTGAAATTTATTATCTTATTTTTTTTAATTTGTTAACTTCTTCATTTAATGATTTTTGTGTTTAAACGTAATTAATTTTCATTTTTTTTAAACTATCTTAATTTTAGTCGTCACGTATATACTAAAAGTATTTACATAATGGCATTTCTATTTGCATGAAAAGCTTAAATTAAATTCTTATTTGTTGAAATAGTTTCAAATATCTACTCTGACATAAATTATTGAAAGAAGTGCTTAAATTATTCCAAAAATATTTGCTATCTACCTGATCAACAAGAGAAATACAAAAACATTCACTGACTTAAATAAGTAATTAATAGAGATGCGCGAAATCACTTCAAGATGTTCAAGTTTTTTCAGTACAATAATTTAAAATCAGTAATGTTTATTAACTTGTACTTATATAAATAGTTCAATAGATAATAATTATGATTTTAGTGTACCAAATATTACTTAAATAATCACTATAATATAGTGATAGAAATATAAGTGACAAAAAATTTAAAAAAAAATTTAAACAATTAAAACTGCAAATTTATCCACCTAAAAACTTTTATACACACACACATATATATATATATATATAAATATATTGTCAACATTGATTAAATAAATATTTAATGTACAAAATTTTTTCTTTGGGATCTTAATATAAACACAATGTGCGTTCTAAGCAATCCTTCTCACATTCACTGCTCATTCTTGTGTATTGATTATATTCCATGAAGGTTCTATGCGGGCTTAGGAAAATGTTGAAGTCTCCTTTCCATATTGATCTCATAACTGAAGTAAATTAAGAAGCGGTTAATTGAATTCCAGCGACCCACGCGTAATTGTCTGTTCCAGTTTGAAGAGTGAAATTGCTTTAATAAGCAAATGTAAAAAGAACGTACAGATTTCTTCCTTGATCTTGAGTATTCTATGTACCAAATATATTGTTAAATATTTTCAAAGTTAATTGAAACAGCTTTTAAAAATTTTAAATATGAAGGTGACACTGAAGTAGAAGAAATTTTATTTCTGTCAATTCATACATTTGAAACAAATGTAATATTATTTTTTGTAGTATTTATATTATTTTCAATATAGAAATTCTATTTTTTTTAATATGGAAAAATTATCCTATCAGATTTTAATGTATAATTAATGTAATTAATTGAAGTTAATTAACTGCAGATATTTAATGAAATTGACTGTTGTTACTGTTTCTGATGACACTTGGCAACGCCAATCCCGCCTGTCCGAGACTAGGCGAAGGAAGTCAGAGAGATAGCTTCTTCCGTTTTTAAATAGAGCACCCTCATACGAAAGTGGAGTACGACTTTTGGCTCATAGATGGCAGCACCATCTGAATCTTTTAACTTAGAGATTGAAACCAGCGAAGATCCATAACCTGGCTCCAACCACCCCACAGAGGTATTAATTTGTAATGGGAACATGGATGATATTGCGACACGACAGATTTTACGTGCCCCAGTCACCATTAGTGAACACGATGGATCTTCGGTTAAGGCGGAATTCGAACTCACCACCCTTTAGTAACGAGAACGACGTCCTAACCAACCAAGCTCCCACGGCCTATAATGTAATTAATGCGTGTACTATGAAAATTGTTGTTATTGTGAAAATACTAGGATTTGCTAGGTAAAACTTTTATAACAAAATGTGCTCTGCTTGTTGATTTATACGATTATGTGACGATAACCGTTGCAAGCTGGCGTTATGTATTAAAATTGTAATGTAATGGAAACTATAAATTGTATCCTCACAATAGATAAATTATTTTTTATGAACAGTTATTTTGCTTTTTAACTAGAAAAAATGTATATCATTAAAGAGTAGTAAAATAGCCTCTAAATTTTTACTACTAATTACGGTTATAGATAGTTTTCGTTTTCGCTAACAGAGCGAAACTATCATATAGAAGAAGTCTTATTTATTTCATTCATAAGTTGCCTTATTGTAGATGTTTTGTTTTGAAATATTGAAAACCAATAATTAAAGCTGTTCTTTATGTAGTTTTATGAAATGAATAAGTTAATTCTCTAAAAATTGATTCACATTACATCATTTAACGTTTCTCTTTAAAGAAGGTATTTACTCAAAACATCTGAAATAATTGTGCGTGCTTATTTTCATGTTTAAGAGATCTATATGACGATTCAGAGAAAAAAATCTTCTACCGTTAATAAACAATCGCACGAATTCAATTAGATTCAGTAGCATGCGAAGATGATATATTCGCGTAATAATTTTGAAGTCAAAATCTTAAATTAGTTTTCTGTGATAATAAAAGACACGCAAGCCTCAGAGTTCGGTTAAAAGAATTTTATCAGAATTTATGCCGCATAAAGAGTTATCTAAAGAAGGATAAGTTTATGGTCTGTTTTAGTGTTTAAAGGGTATTTTAATGAACGTACTTCATTATTTCTACATGCCTTCATTACATCTTAAAGATTAAGCCTTTGGTGAGTTGGGTCATGTCTGGAGCCTGATATAATCTCAGGTATTCTCTTTTGCAATTATATTATCATTGTGAATTGCATCGTGTAAATAATGGATTGATGTGTATAATATTGCCTAATTTAAAAGGTAGTTTTTATAACACGTGCTGAAATAAATCTATTAAAATTGTAGCCATTTACTTTTTATGGAAGTATATATCATTTCTTTCAAAATAAAATACATAAAAATTATTTATTTATGTAAATATAAGATTTAGACGACGTTATATAAACGGCTATAAAGTAAATAGAAAAATTGTTTTTTTTTATATAAAAATATATAAATTTAAAATAATTTTATTATTAATTTTAATTTGGTACACTTATTTATGAAAATACGCTGATATAACTGTTTCCACTTACACGAGATAATGCGTTGATTAGTAATTTCATTAGCTAATAAATTTGGAAAAGGTTTCTTTTATAAACCATACATATGAAAAATATATATATATATATATATATATATATATATTAGTTTGGTGCAAAAAGATTTAAAGCTGCTTGAAGCTGGCGCCGCGTACAAGTCTAGTGGTCAGCGTGCCTGACTGTGGATAGGGAGGTCCTGGGATTGAATCCCGGTTAGGGGATGGATGTGCCCTCTCTCTCTCCTGTCTTTGTCTTTTCCTTGTGTTATTGGTTGAATATCCTATAAACGGGTACTTATGGCATGTGTGTTTAATTATAAAAAAAACATCTCCCGTTATTCTCTTCAATGTGAGCTACAAGCATGTTAGCATAGAGCTCTAAAAATGTCCGTCATAACCTAACCTTTAATTGTCAATCTTTATGTTCTGAATGATACTACGTCTATTAATATACGATCATTTTTGATACTTAACTGACATTTTTCATGTTAAGGTGCGAAGTGCATTTTAACAAGAAAAATATCTGATCGTAATGAATGAAAACGAAATTGAATGTAACTGGTTGTTGCTGAATCGGAGCTATGACTACCTTTCACAATTTTAACTGCATGGCTTGCTTTTATCAAAACATACAGTAAGATATATTGAATTTTCTCTTGATTGATTTCCATTTGCAGAATAAAAAGGAGATAGAGGACACTCTAAAAATGTAACATTTTTTCTGGGAGATAACACAAACTTTGTAATTTTTATAGATGTTTTTCAATACAAAAAATTGCAATAGATCATTTTTCATTTTTAAAGTTAAAATAAATATTGCGTTACTCGTTAAAAAGTGATGATTTTTTACTATAAAATGCAGAGCTGTTATCTTTTTCAAATTGTTGTTTTTTGCCCTTGTATGTGTTTTTATAATTTAGAAAATACTTTTTTTACGTAATGTTTACCTACATACCACAGCTTTATTCGTCTAGAAACATTGTAAAATTTTCTTGCAGAGTTATATATTTTAGTTCTTAAATATCCTTGGCACATACAAACAAAACACCAAATTTCAGATAGTACTATATTAAATTAACAAACAAAATAATTTTTTCTGATATTGAACTGCCTACAATTAAAAGTCTAAAAAAATGTTTTGGTAATGAAGGATTGTGATTTTCATCTGTAAATTCTTTTGGTTATGTATAATCTTTGATTTTTATCCTTTAAATATTTTTTAAATATCTCCTCGGAGTAAAACTAATAATCTCTACTCGGAAAATCCTTCATAACTAAAACATCCTTTTAGACTTTTAATTGTTAGCAGTTTAGGATCAGGAAAAACCAATTTGCTTGTTAATTTAATATATGACTATTAAAAATTTGGTACATTGTTTCTATGTGCCAAGGATATTTATGAACTAAAATATATAATTCTGAAAGAAAATTTTACAATGCTTATAGACGAATAAAGCTGTGGTATTTAGGTAAAAGTTGCTTAAGAAAAGTAATTTTTATATTCTTAAAAGAAACACATGCAGTGGCTTTTTTACCTTTTTTCAATAAATTACAAAAATACTGCATATCTTATTTAAAAATGTACCCTATTGTTTAAACTTTAAATATAAAAAAACTCAATATCATACATTTTTATCATGAAACATTTTAAAAAAGATAACAGTTCTGCATTTATGGTGAAAAATCATCAATATTTAATGAAAAACTTTTTTTGTTTAGATTTTAAAAATCAAAAATGCTTTTTGCAATTATTTTAATTAAAAATCAGCTATAAAAATTGCAAATCATGTGTTATTTTCCAGAAGATATTGCCTTATTAAAGTGTGTGTCCTCTAGCCTAACCCTATATATAAATTATATTTTCAACATCTTGTAGCTCACAACTGATTGGACACAGTAAAAAAGAGCTTATGAATTACCTTATTGCAAAATGCTACGACAGGCATAAATCTGACGTTGTTTGATTAATACTTTAAGAAATCAAGAATTATTTTAAGAGCGTCATATTTTTATGCAATATAGTCATCCATCGAAAAATGAGGAGTTTCTTTTCTCCCAAACTAATATAATAATGTGCTTATTTCTCGGTATACTGTTTTGTAGTTCGAAGAAAACCTATGATTAAAGTTAAGCTACGAAACAATTTTATAATTTCCATCTGCAAAATGAGAATCAAACCTAAAATAAAATTTAGAGAGACAATAATAGAAAAAATATAATCACCCTAGAAATAAACTATCAAAACTGCCTAATGAAGAAATAAAGGAAAAATCCTTAAAAGCTAATTAATCAGTTTCATATTTCATTATATATGGTGTTGAATAATAATAATAATAAATTATGTTAAACTAAAATTATGAAACCCTCCCCAAACAGCCCTAACTTTTATTTGAAACTTGCCTCTTATAAATTATTTATTTCAATCGGAAGTATGATGAAAAATTGTGCCAACAGTTCTTTGTTATTTCAAAACTCTATTGTTATTAACAGGATTTTACATGAATGGAACCTTTACTAAATTGAGACGTTAAGAAAATTATAATGTAGGCTTAACGTCACTTACACAAGCAACTTTTATGATCCCAAACCACTTGAATGACATTTTTGCAAACCATTGCAGATGACCGAGCCAACTTCCGATGATATTTCCCTTCCTAAGGGAGGTTGGGTCATACGTCTGCAGGAAGTAATTAGTGAGATCAGATTTCCCTCTCCTTTCTTGGGGAGGAGGGAGAAACCTTAAATATTTTGAAACTTAGAGTTTGCTTCCAGGTTAGGATTTCGTTTGAATGAAAACAGAGATCTCGTATAATATATGCTATCAATTTTAGAGATTATTTGAGAATTTTAATGATTCAAATATCACTTGAAATATTTCAGACGAGTTATAAGAAACATTTATGAATAAAATCACAAAGTATGAAGAACTATTGAAATAATACCTTAATTAATATTTTGAGAAATTATTTAATTATGTATGTTATGGTAATTGATAAGTAATGTTTTTTTCTCCTAATGGGGGGGGGGTACTTTGGTGATTAACCATTTGCCACAACAAGGCAGGAAACTGCTACTCATTCATCGTTACCCGGTGGGCACATGTGAACCAAGCATGCAGGTGAGTAGCATTACCCACGTCATACCACCAAAGGCCCATTTATAGGGTGCCACATTCATCCATCATCTCAGGAAAGGACAAGAAACACAAAGAAAAAAAAGTACCCCATGCCCGAACCGGGATTTCAATCCAGGTCCTCTCCATCCGTAGTCAGGTACGCTAACTACTAGACAGGGAAGGTGGCTTGATAAGTCATGTTTTAGAATTTAAAGTTCTGTTAGAACAGTTACTTATAGATTACGAAATATATAGATGTTTTATTGTATTTCACCTGTGTTATATATTGCAGAACAAATGTACTTCCGTGACAACGCAATAATAATCATTTCCTATTGTTCAGCATTGTCTGATATTGAAAAAAGTTTTTCTTGACAACGTTTTGTAAACAACCTTACATATGAAAATTATTGCAAAGCACCGTTTCTGCATTCCAGATAGACGCTATTTCTGGATTTTCATCTTTGAGATTTTCTTGAAAGGATTATCCTTGAATCTATCAAGAAAGACCCAAAGAAGGAAAGTCAGAAATAGTGTAAGATACTATTTCTGAATTTCCTTTTTTGGATTTTCTTGAAAACATTATTCTTCAATCTGTCAAGAAAGTCC
>JAPDSC010161005.1:37288-52708 GCA_026290005.1 Latrodectus geometricus
AGTCCCAAAGATAGAAATTTAGAAATAGTATAAGACACTATTTCTGAGTTTCCTTCTTTGGGACATTCTTCTTAAAGTATTATTTAAAAAGAATGTCCCAAAGAAGGAAACTCAGATATATTAAAGAGAGTCCCAAAATAAGAAACCCAGAAATTTTCTGAGTACCTTTCCGAGGAATTTGTTTGAGGATAGGTCAAAGAGCAACATCCACTCCTGGTTGTTCAACAGCTGTTAGAATCGAAACAGGAACCTTCCAGTTGGAAGACACCTATCCTTTCGGTAGTACATGGTGTGCCTTAACTTAATTTATAGTTTTACAGTCAATTTTTATCAATGTCAAAAATGGGTTGGGAACTTCAGAGCAAGTATGTCTAAAGCTGAATTAAATGCAAAACAGGAATAGTAAGCACAAATCACTAATCTCTCATTTACTAGCAAAACACAATTGATATTATTATTACAACAGTTTCTTTGTACTTTATGAAATAGTACTGTACCTATTTAATTGATACTTTATGAAATATTAATTTATTTAATTTATAGGTAATCTATTTAATTTTATATTTTATGAAATAGTACTGTATCTATTTCAATAAATTATAGCAAAAAAAAATCATTTATATTGTTCTAATAACATACCTTATAATTTTGTAATGCCATAATATATCTTAATAGTAACGTTTTATGCTACATTACAGTTCTTTGTAGCATAGCATAAACTTTATAATATGCTACAAAGAACTGCAATGTTACTTTAATTACCTGAGTTACTTTATGCCATAAAATAACTCAGGTAATTGCAAAATCTAAATTGTTGTAGATCGAAAGATCCTCATAATTTAATATATTACTAAAATGATGAATATTTTTATTAAATGTCAAAAATATATTAATTAGTTATGTTAATTTTATTTCAAAATTTTGTTGCATTTCATTAATAATCATATTTATTTTTACATCAAAACACTTTGAATAGTATCGTTCTATTGGACTTTGTGTTTTCATATTCCCTTAAATATTAGGAGAAATGAATTATTTATTTCAAACCGTAATTATTACAAGATATTGAGTACTCTGGCGAAATATGCGGCAGATGTTATTTAATAATTTTCAAAAAGTATTTTGCGGGTTCAGAAGATTCCATAGAAACATTAAAACGTATCTATTATGTTAGGAGACATTAATTGAAAATTCTGCGTAATGAATGTGTTACATAATAGTGTATATAGAATGGTTGGGATTCCTGAGAATCCTTTTTAGACTTTATATTTATAATTTCATTTCATTTAGTTTCAGACCATATTAAATGTGTTTTCACAATGATAGTGAATTAAAATTTAACTGATACAACGAAATTCATGTCTTAAGGAGTAATCTGAAATAAATCTCAATTCTTCCATAATTAAACATGGATCAAACGAAAGGAGTTTAAGATCAAAGAACCAATCACCGATGGAATTTAACTGGAGCGAAATTATTCTCCTTCAATTTGTGCAAAATGTTTACACAAATCGGATACTGAGTGTTCAGTTATTAATTAAAGCATATTTATCTGCGTCTTATTTTGATTTAGTTCAATACTAATAATAGATTTCGATAAAATTTCTTAGAAATTGAGTTGTGAAGTACTTAATTTTGAAATTTAAAAATCCCCAATACCGCACTAAGAAACTTTTAAAGGAAAGGAACTAGAGTAACTATAAAAACTAAAAATATGTTAAGTACACAAGGAAATATTGCTTTGTTATTAGGGTGCATTATTATAAATTCAAATAATCTGACGAAAGATTATCCGTGTGAAATTCATACTTGTGAAAATTACAAAAGTTATAGGGAATTTTCTTATAACAAAGATGTATGAAAAGATAATTATTCATGACGATTTTCAATTATTCATGAATTCCTTCCTATATGCACCAACTACAAAATAATTACAATTTTATAACATGTTGGTAATATATAAATTTGAATGCAATTAATAAATGTGGAGAATTTTGATTAAAATCCTCCACATTTATCAAGTGTATAACATCATTAAAATATAAATACAGAGACCAATTGGTCAAAAAATAACTATATCAAATAAGGAAAACTTCAGTGATATTAAATGAAATTAATGGTATTAAATCATTTATAAAACACTAAAGGCTTTAACTTATATAATATTAAAAATATAAAAAAATGTGGATTAGATGATGAAAATAAAATGGTGAAAATAAATGGATTAGATGATGAAAATAAAACTTTAAATCCACCTGAAAAAGGTTTGCTTAAAAAAATGTTTATGAATTTGCATTGATATGATTCAATTGTAATGGCGGGACACAAGTGTCTCCTTATATAAGCCTCACATGAAGCCTTCGGTTGATCTGGATACCAGAGCTTGCAGTTAGATAGTATCTGAGTTCAGCCAGAGTTGCTATGCATTGAAATAATAAATGTATAATCATTTATTATAAAAGTTAAATAAAACTGCAGTTCTGACTTCATTACTGTAAAATATAATTTGTTGAAATTCTATGAATCGTAAATAAAATCAAAATGCAATACCTAATATGAAAAATTTGCGGATAATATAAGATTAATATTGTATTGCCTTTACTTTTGAAACTTATTTTACGAAATTGTAGGCAAATTGCAATTTAATATTATTTATATATTAAATTGCACTTAAAATATTATTTATCTCATACTAGATATTATATTAAGTCCTATCAAAAAACTATTGTGTACATTTTCATTTCTTATATTTTTGTATCTTGCTAAATAAGCTTTCTGTAGCATTTTAAATTCAGTATTTATGTTATTATTATTATCATTTATAAGCAAAAGCTTTAAATTCTAAAATTAGCCGATTCTAAATTTACACAATTTTTTTTCTCTAGATTTCTCTGTTTTTACAAATTTTGATACATTTTTGTCTGTAAAAACATTACGTTGAAGCTAGAGATTTTATTTACAAATTCTTTTCTCTTACATACCGTATCCATGGTAAGGAACCACTTAATCAAATAAGCGGCATCACGTACCACTCCTGTTGCTATGCTTCCCTTTTTACAACGCCCTCAGAAGATAGCTTTTTACGTGGCTTGCAGCTTTTTTATTGAATAACAAAAAGTTTCTCTAATTTTTTCCCCTTCTCTTAAGATTGTTTATTCCACCAAGTTTCTCCATGTGATTCCAGAAGCGAAACATTGGAGTGTTCTTCCCAATTCCATTTATGAACCTGGTAGACAGATATCTGGAAGATTGAGAACGTTTTACGCCAAAACCCCCTTGCTTGTTTACTTTCCTTTCTGCAGCAATGCTGGTCCCTGATGTATAAGGCTTTCAGTTGTAAAACCGACTTGTATGGATATATCTCCTAAGAGAAACGTGCATCTATCTCCATAAGATGGAATATGGAGAGGCCACGTCACGTTGGGGTGTCTCTTTTTTTCCACTTTACTTTTTCCGTGCAGATATATCACACGGAAAGAACGGGTATGGAGGGAATAAAAATTGAAGAAAATCGTATTCCATCTTCGATGAGAAGGGTTCGTGTGGTTTTTGCAGAGCGACTTCGTTGTTTCGCTTGTAGTGATATATTAGGCCCTTGGGAAATTTTTTCAGAACGACTCTATACTGGCTACCCGACGAATTCTGGCAGTTTTGCTTTATTTTATTTTCTCCATTTCAAAATGCATCCTGCAATCACTTTAAAGCCTCCTTCTTAAAAAACAAAATGTTAAAGAAAGAACGCGACCGAATGAAGAGTCATAGAGTGAGCATTTCCCAGATTAACTCCAATAAATATTGAAATTTATTGTTTTCTCTTTGTTTGGGTCTTTGTATTTGAGTTGCATGATGATGTCGTTAGTTATAGGAGCAGTTTTTATTAACGTTAGCACAAGAATTTCATTTTAGTACTCTAACACAGTAATAATCAGTGTTAAACAGCTTATGGGCATAATTTAATTAAATATAATTGATTAACAACTTGCTGCGTTAATCACAAATAACTAAATTACGAGTGTGTATTGTTGGACTCTGGTCTTATAGATATATGTACGTAATTCAATGATAAATGACTGGCAAATTTTCAGTCCACAAAATTAAAATTTTCATTGGTATTGCAGAGTTATTGATGTGATAGTATTAAATATCCATTTAACTACCTTCGAAAAACAGATGAAACGTGATTTTAGTAGTTATATATTTTATACTTTAGATTTCTTTCTCTGGCCACCTGCCGAAATTTCATCAGGGCATTTTCTAAAGGATAAATTCTTCACGTAAGAAAGTATTTATAACTCTTATATTCATCTTATTTTATGTAGAATTTTATTGTCAATCATGCTAAAAATTATTTGGTTTCTTTAAAAAATCAAAAAGCATTGTAACGAAAATACCAAAAACCATTACATGATATTTTTAGAAGATTTGCATATATACCTAAAAAGAGTAAAATGAGATGATTGAAAAATAAATTTAGTTAATTCATGTTTTGAATTTGCTCATTTGAAAAATATATTCTTTATGAAAATCTTCGTACCTTCTAATTGTATATATTTATACAAAAAATGGATGCACACCAACAACAATGAAAATAAAGTTTCTTGAACTGATAACTTTAAATCAAATTGTACCAAATACAATGGTCATTAAAAGAAAAATAATGTATATAATTAAAATCATACAAACATAAATTAATGGTATGGTTATAATATTGCTGATTATGCTAGATATACACTAGGCATTAATACCTACAAAATAAGAATTCTTAGGAAAACGTATACATACATTTCAATAGTTTCTTGACATGAAAGAGCTGAAGTATTCGGTGTTAATCCAATCAATATTCGGTGTTATTGCATATTGGTTCACATATTTTATTTGACAACATGAAAATTCATGTTCATGTTGCATAAAAAACAGAAGCTGATTAGTAGCCATATGATTACAGTGAGGTTAAAACCTTTTTAACTTTTAAATGTTAACTCAGTCTAAATTCTTGTGTTTTTTCCTATTTAAAAAATGGCATTATTTAATTATATTTAATCCATAGATATTAAAATCCTAATTCGTATATTTTTGTATAATCGTAGAAAAAATTATTACACACATATATTTTATTAAAATAGAAATTTCTATCAGTTTTAAGAACTTTTTTTTGTTTCTAAAGGCGGGCACCATTGAGCAAGTATAGTACATTAGCCCATAGCCGAAACAAGGCCGGAAACTGCTAATCATTTTATCGTTACCCGATGGGCACCTGTGAACCAAATCACGGAGGTACGAGTAGCATCGCACACGCCACACCACCACAAACCCGTTTATAAAGCGTTCCACATTCCTCCATCATCTGAGATAAGGACAAGAAATACAGAGAGAGAAAGAGAAAGTACATCCATGCCCAAGCTGGGATTCGAGCCCAGGTCCTCCCCATCCGTAATCAGTTACGCTAACCACTAGACAGGTTGGGCGGCTCAGATGTAAGAAGTTATTTGCCCAAAATTAAGTAAAATTGCCGCTCATGTTTGCTTAGACTGCGTTGATGGTAATAAAGAGATTATTCAGAAAGATTTATTGTACAAATATTCATCCATATTCTCCGTAGAGATAAATATTACATGATAAATGTAAACAAAATTATAAAATACATTGTCACGCACATACTTTATAATTAGTTTAAGTTAGATTAATAAAAACTGAAAATTTCATTTCGATGGAGAGTTCAAAACTTCATATTTTTACAAAGCATTTCATGTGATTAAAGATAAGTGAAAAGTTCATTATCAGGAACAAAATATACTAGTTACCAAAAACTAAGAAAAAATCACAAAATGTGCGATAACTCTCCAAAAAATAAACCAGTCTCAATGACATCTGAATATTTTGATAAGTAAAAGGAGTTGAATATGGTATTATGCAAAATATTGGCGCTGCCATCGGGATATGTCATTCACGAGAGCATAAAAAATAGAACAAGGCGGCAGTTGTCACTGCGTGTCTGAGATTAGAAATTTAGTAAAGTAATTATAATTCTAGAAATTGTAACAATGGCCACCAGGCATACTGGATAGAACAATTTCAATTTGGAGCCATTGGGAGATTAGAGGCAAGACAAATTCAGATAGAAATGGCTGAATGTGAGACCGTCTGTGATTTGATTAGGTTCTGCAATAATTTCTAATCATGGATTCGATATTCCATAAGGATCAGCCAAGGACTCCCACGCATAACCACGAGTACCAATGACCAGTGTTTTGTTATTATGCACAAGATGGAAATAGAACCATAACTCTGGCTGAACTCAAATACTCCTTCGCTGGCAGCTCTGGAAGGTCGATATCTAGATTAACCGTGTGTCGAAGACTTCACGAAAGTGATATGACATATTTTATATGAATCGACAGTCATTTGCATTCCACTCATGTCAAGCAACAGAGAGAAATGTTATCTATGGGCATGTCAACATGTTTGCTGGACACCTGACCAATGAAGGAACATTCTTTTTACGGGTGAGTCCAGATTCCAGGTTTAGCTTCAAAAGAGATAGTAGGTGCATTTTCATTTGGAGAAAGCGTGGAACTCTCTTTTATCCAGCAAACATCCTTCAAAGAAATACATACATATTAGCGTGCATGTTTGGGGTGTTATCTCTTTGCGTGAAAGCACAGATAAATGGCAATGCTTACACCTATAGAGATTACATCCTGGAAGCTAAAGTGCCCCCTTATCCGGGGCAATAAGTGATGCTTTCATTTTACACGATGATAATGCGATAACACACGAGGCTCTAATCGTAGATACTTATCTAGAGCAGGAAATAATTGAGCGCATGCTGTGGCCAGCTTGATCATTGGACCTTAACCCGATCGAGCATGTTTGGGACGTTTTCTCAATGACCTCAAGCTGCCCTCAATGCTTGCTCCCTTTTGGGATCATAGACTAATTTATGATAATTAGTGTATATGACACATAACTAAGAAATTTCATTGCCTGTCAAATGCGTAAGAAATATTGCGTCAAACATTTTAATCCATACTTTTTTAGTTAATAATTATAAATTAATTATCCTTAATTAAATGTTCTTCCAAATAAATATCTCTTCATTACAAAAAGTATGAATAAGTTGGATCGTAAAATTTGTAACATAAATTTATATCTTGATCATCAATGAAATGTAAAATAACTTTCAGTAAAATAACCTTTGGATATTTTACTGAACAAACAAATTTTACTGATTTATGAATTGTGTTTCTAAACTCCTCTCCCAAATCTATCCAATTTCTGTCACATAAATAAATGAGAAAACGTATGATATCATATTTGTGCGCAGAATAATATAGTAAGATGTTTTATTTCCAATAATTCGAAAAAATTTTCCTGTTTTTCATAAAATACTTACTGTTTTGAATTTTCTAAATAAATATATTTATCCTCATAATTAGATTTTTTTGTAAACTTAAAGGTATGACTTTTATGATTTAAGAATTTGTTTTTAATGAAGAACAATCATCAGAAATATATTTTATTGGCGCTGCCTAAATTTTCTTAACAGAAACTCCCAGCGAGAAAATTAGATAAAGGTAAATTTAAATTCATTGTATATAGACAATAGATACCTTAGAATAATGTTTTTAATCTCTATTCATTTATAAAATAAATGAAAATTTCATTAGGCGGTATTTTAACCATTCAATGAAAACTGTTCTGTTCATATTTATTTAAATGTAATTTTACCATTATCAAATATATGGATAATAGTATTTCAAATCAATTTATAACACAATTTATTTTAACTTATTTTTGTTAACAACAATGAAACATGAGGCTGAAATATTTTGATTTTACATTGTTATCTTGATTCATTAATTTCAGAAAAATAATTTCTCAGATTAAACTGTTCAAATTACCAAAAAATTTACAATTACTTTACTAAGTAATAACTTTATTTAATAAAACGTTATTTAATATAGTTGATGTAATATTTATGAAAAACAATACATTTTGAAATAATTTCCATCTTTTATCAGTGCTATACAAAATAAAAGACTTAAATAAATACATAATATAAGCAGCAGTACTCATGGTATTTGTGTAAACTCCCTTTATTTTTTTTAACCATACATCTGTGCAAATCAGTTACTCTTATTTATTTTCTATGAAATTTTTCTGAAAAGTTTTATTTTTAAATTAAGAAGTATAAAATGAAATTATGTTAGAATACTGTTTATTTAGTTTACCTAGCCTAAATGAATGTTTTTAAGTGGTTTTCTACATAAAAATTAGGCAAAATACTTTCTCGTTATTATTATCTTCCTGAATGGTAGGTAGGTTGGTAGGGTTTTATGGCGCAAGGTCCAAAAAGAACAAGCTGCGCCAAATCTTCCTGAATAGGTACTGATTTAGAAATTAATCATCGATAATGCTTTTAAGTAAACTTTTTTTTAAAATATAACAAAATGAGACAAGCCAATCATTTTGCTTCTCTTGTTCAGTTTACTGGAGGTAAGCGAATGATTTCCCAAACCACTTAGAACTCATGGTTACTATAGTTTAATACATTAATTTTCAGTTTAACACTTCGTTGGTTCAATTCACATTTCATTTGTTAAGTCGTATAACTTCACTTTATACAGTAGAGGTCTTCGATGCATAAATCATTTATTCTAAAAGAAATTTACGATCTTCCAACCAAACAACCTGTACAGTTCAGTTTATTTCATAAAATTCGGTATTTGGGAGTACAACCATACTAAAGTTATTGTGCATAAAAATCCATTGTATAAAATTTTGATAAACATTTCTTTGGTTGTTATTTATGACACTTCGCGAAACAAAGTCCGCCCATCAGGGACTGGGTAAATGAAGTCGGAAAGAGCGTCTTCCGTTTTTGAACACAGCATCCCCTTACGAGGGTGGAAGAACGACTTTAGCTCAAAGATGGCAGCACCATCTTAGTCTTCCAATTCAGAGATAAGAAGCCAAGGAAAACCCAAGGCCTGGCTCCTATCATCCTCAGAGGTATTGATTTGTAATGGAGGACATTTCGACCAAGACTTATTTTACGTGTGCCAGTTGCTATTAGTGAACAGACGGATATTCGGATGAGCCCGAAATCGAACTCACTACCTTCCGGTAACGAGAAAGACGCCCTAACCAACTAGGCCACTGAAGCCTACAAACCTTTCATCTATTCTTTCTATACATCATTTCTTATCAGTATAAATAATAACAAGAGTAGTTATATGAAAAATTAATTTTCTATTTGACAAGATTTCAATGACTAAAATATTTGACTCGATTTGAAACTTTCATCACATGCTGAAAGCAGCGTTTTTAGTTGATATCACTTTTAGAGCAATATCAAATTAAGCACTAATTTTCATGTTTCTAAAATGTCATTTTTAATCTACAATAGATAAACATAATGCTTTGTAAAATTTATGTAAGGATAAGACTTATTCTTTAAATAATCTTTAGAAAACACAAAATTTTTAAAACTTAAGTAGTATGAGACATTCAATAGCATAACTGTGAATTAATTATGCATTTCATAAACATGCAGAAAACCCTACGAATAATATTTCTTGAATACAATACTCAATGAGAACTTGTTAAAACTTTTAATTAATAATGAAAGAAGCATACTTCCTTAATTAAAAAAAATTATAATTTATAATTTATTTACACTCTATAATCTATGTAACGATTTTTATAATTTATGTTTCCTTTAATTTAATCCTCTACAGAAATTATAAGCAAAATTTTGTAAAATATGTTGACAGAAAGCATTCGGAGTTTATCATTTTAATATTTAAATTACTTTATCTAATATTTAAGAATTTAACCTCACAGAAAAATATTATAAGAAGTTTCTTTTCTCTCTGAAATACAATTTCATTCCATTAATAAATTAACAATGCAAAAGAACTAGCATAGATATCGAAATGTTTTCTTATAGAAATTTTATATGAATATTACATATAATAAAAATAAAATATATAACACCATAAAGAGTATACTTATTAATTAAAATAAAATCCTATTGTTTATACATATTTTTAAGAGACTGTGAAATGATATGCTTGTTATTCTTATATTAATAATTTAATTATTCAAATTATTCCTACTTTAATGTACAGAAAAAATTAATTACTATTAGAAAAATAAAATGCAATTCTTTCTTTAATCAAAAAATATAATAATGTTTCAGTAAGATTATATTTTATATTTCTCTCGGAAAATATAAAAGAATGCATATTTTAAAACCATAAAAAGTTAAATTTTATTCATCTAAATGTTTATACATTCATTAAAATTATGAGCTTCAACTTATAATTGAATTCAAATATAGATTTATATTTTACCATTATAGAAACTAATGGTAATTTATCTTATACATTTCATTAATATTTATGAATTAGTTATTGCAAAAGTATATAAAAAGTATTTCAACTACAATTAGAATTTATTAAATCTTCTTACAGATTAGAAACATTATTGTAGAATTCTTTTTTTTCCTATTGCATTCTTCAACGTGAATTTATTTTTTTATATTTCTTAACTTACTTACACTAGTTTTAATAGATATTTTTCCTAATCATAAAATAAACTAAAAAATGATTGAAAATATTTCAAAATAAATAGAAAATTTTTATATAATAATTCAATCAAAAACGTAGAATCTTATGAAAGTTAAAAAACAAATTTAATTGTTTTATTTTATTTTAATGTAAGCAAATAATATTATTTTAGAAGCTGAGAAATTATATATTTGTTAAAGACTTGGTTTTAAAGCCAAAAAAATAAACTAAATATTTGTGACTTCTGAGTTGAAATTTCTATATTGAATCGAAATACCATCAAACGAATGATTCATTTAACAATATTCAAACTAGTCTCTATTTTCAAAAGCACAAACCTTATATGCAGTGAATTTTAATATAACTTTTAAAGCACATTAATGTGATGATTTTTTTATTTGTGCCTCTCAAATGTAAACGCCTCAAATGTCTAAATAAAACTCTGTATGTTTTTTGCTTTCGTCATATTTTATGAAAATATTTTTATTATTCTATCTGCCTACTAAAACGTAACCCAGTCTCGCAACTTCATTGTAATGCACTCTTTGCGTAGCATAAAATTTATTTCTTTTTGATTTTAGTCGCATAACACGAAAGAATGCAGATATCAACGGGGACATCATAAAATACAAAAGAAATGTAAAAATATTCTTTACATTAGGATGTCATAGAATTTTATTTAAACTTGAAAAGTATATTATATTAATAAAGAAAGCTGTATAGAATTTTCAGTCACAGGTAATGTAATACTTAGAAAACCAGAGAGGAAATATAATTATGTCAATAAATAATTTTTAAACAATTATTTTTGGAATTAAAGTTAATAATAAAAAATTAAAATAATTAGTTAGACTTAAATGTATTAAATTAGAAACGTCCTTATAAAATCAAATTTCTTTAATATCATATATATTTGTATGTCTGTTCAATACGTTAATAATAAATCTTAAGTTTAAATTTTCAAGATAATTAATTCTAAATTAAAAGAAACTAAATTAACAATAGATTCTAAATTAGAAGAAAGAAGATTTAGGAAGTTTGTATAGTTAAATAAAAAATAAAATATAAAGTATTAAAGAGTTCGCTTCTCAGGAATTGATAATAGTAAAAATAAACAAAGCAGGACTTCATAATTTGTGTTTTTTTCTCTAATTAATTTGATCAAAATAACCTAAATTTGTATTCAAATTATAAGTTAGTGTTTTTTCTGATAATAAGTACATTTTAATTTAAAATATTTGAAATTTACTGTAAATTAATTTGTTAAAGTGCCATTAACTTATTTAATAAATATATTCCTCGACCTTGTTCCTATGAACTATTCATATCCCTATCTTATACAAATAAGATTCAACTTTCTTTGGAATTTGAAATAAAGTACAATTGTTCAACAAAGGTAGAAACCTTGCTTCTTTTTCGTCATTTTGCATCTGTTAATGAAGACTCTCTTTCAAATATTATTTTTTTTATATTTAACTAATTTCCTTGTTTGTAATTATGTTGTCTCTGGATATATATATCGACTTTTCTACCATTTAAAAACTAATCTTAAGCTACCAAAGAACCCATAAGGTAAGATTAATAGACTAAAATCTTTCCCAGAAGTAGGAATATGAACAGTGTAAAAATATTTCTAAAATAAAATTTATTTAAAAATTGGGCATAAAACTTGCATGGGTGATCAAAAATCAAAAAAATATTCATTAAAGGACTAAAATGTTCAAACTTAATCTCATTATGTCTATTTTTAATGTAAACATTTTGAAGAAAATTAGGATTAACTTACTGTATATATTATAGATTAATTAATAGTATTAAGTAATATTTTTAAATTAATCCCTATATTTAGAATTCAAATATTTGTAAAATATAGACCAAAATTAGATCTTACCTACTTCTGTCCAACTTTCTTAATCCTAATTGCGTTTCCGAATTTTAAGCCTCTTTCGAGGATTAAAATTCTTCAAATGGAATTCAAAATGCATTTCAATAATTTCATATAAAATCTGAACTGCATCAGACATAGATCGTATCTAAATTAAAGCTTTAACTATTTATAAATTGCAGAGTGGATAATTAGAAATTAAAACTTTTAATTGTTTTTTTTAAATATCAACGTCAATAAATAAAGCAATTAGCTACGCTTTATGCAACACCCAATGACGTAGAATTTGTTTATAAGTAATTTGATGCGTTTTTCGATACATGGAAAACGATAGTTGAGTCCAAACTACCTGATAATGCATTTATTTGTCTACTCAGTTTTGTCCAGTTTCTTCTACTACTTGAATGGAGGGAGAGAAAATGTAAGAAAAAATTTTAATAATATAAGACCATAAAATCATATAATATTTTAATTTATTATTTTTTATATATCTCATTAATTCCATAAAAATATCAAAATTGTAAGTAAATAAAATTATTATTTGCTTGATGGTCTATAAAGTATTTTTGTGTGCTTCTCTTTGGAAAAACAAACAAACAAACAAACAAACAAACAGACAGACAGACAGACAGATAGATAGATAGATAGATTTATCCAAGTTGTTCGCGGCGCATGCGTGCACGTCACGTTATATTGTTTTGAATAGAACAGAATAAGTTTGTGATTTCATGAGAACGTTTATGATTCTCGAGCGGGAATTATTCCCTATATCCTTATTGTTATGTATGTTTGTGTCTGAATGAAATAATTTTAAAAGACACTGGTCCGTCGTAAGTGTTTATATGATACAATCCTTACAATCTAATCATCTCTAAACTATAAATTACACCAGTCATGAAAATTTAAAATCTATATAACTATTACTATTTTTTCCATAAATAATTCACTTTTCGCATCATTTACCAAAATCAAAAGTACATGCTTTTTGTTTGTAATTGGGGGTACGCAAATACGTATTGAAATTGAAAATTTGTCATGAAGTTAATAGTTAGATTAGAGGAAATCTGAACAGTAAGATAGTATAATTTCTTTAATATTTTAACTAATATTTTTTGACTTGTCAATTTAAAAATCCTTCAATTTAATTAATTATCTGAAAGTGCTCTTTATGTCGTTGACAATCATCAATTGGAAGAATAGGATTTTAATAAATCTTAACTTTATTAATCGTTATAAAATTTTGGTTTTAATTTTGATAGTTAAAATAAAAATATTAAATTTCCATTTTAATAGTTATAACCTCACAGAATAAACATTTTTTTGTAGCTATGCATGAAACATTCTCACATTGTTTTCAAAGAGAGGATTTTGAAACAATAAGGAAAAGGAAAAAAATAAGGAACTGTCACATGTCACTTTATGGCAAATCTAATTATAACCGAATAATGAACAGAACCAATTAAATAATTACTTACTAAATATGCTGAAATTATTATAATATGAAGTGAAATATTTTAATTAATCTTAAAAAGGGGCATCCTCAGCGTTGTCGTTGTATTTTTCACCACATTCAGTTATTATTGATATAATTTTAATGTTTTCACTCAAATTACAGTTGAAAAAGTTATGTATAAATAGAATTATGAAAAGTTTTTGATGCAAGACATAATTAATCTAATAAATCTTTAACTAAACAGAATAAGCAATATGTGTCAAAAAAGAATTAATGACTTCAAGTCATTAATTGTTTGTATTTGTAAATTCAAGAATCTTTCATTTATCTTATAGGCTCACAGTTATTGGAAATACTAGTGGGAAGCATATATTTGATTTAATCTTTCATCGTTTCTAAGTTATAAGATTTTTCCTGTTACAAAAGCAGAGTAATTATTTCCCTTTTGGAGCTGGGGAAGATCATAAATTTTAGTTTGGTCTCATCTTGAGCGAGGGGGAAAAAAATCCAAAAATACAAGAATTCCACCACATAGGTTGCCTGCTTATCAGGTCACCGGAGTGTGATTCATCAACTCCGAGAAGAGATTCTCCAACCATTACTTACACTTTTCTTTCCTTCCACTTCCTGACAAATGATGACTTGTGGAAAGCAAGGAGGAAATAACGTGGGAATTCCTAATGGCGGGTACAGGTAAGCTATGCCGTCATTAAGGTATCTTAGTTTACAGACGATGTAGTTTCCATTCAGTGTATCCTTTTCACTTCAGTCGAGCATTACTGACATTTGGACTTGAACAATTCATTACTTATCTCTTAGATTTTCTGATATATCATTAAATTGGGAGTCCAAATTTTAAGATACCATTCGGTAAGGTTTGATTTGAATTGAAACTGATTTTATTATTAACAATTGATATGCTTAAAAAATATATTATATAGTTTCAAAACTATTCACCAAATAACGGTGACGATAATTGAGATTCTGATATGTGTGTGGTGGAATTGTGTTTGTTCTTGTCTCTACATACCAATAATTAATATACTTTCATCCAAATAAGCATTCATAATTCGTTATGCAGCTCATATAAATTCCTCTCGGCATAATTTAACTTGATTACTATTAAATTGATGATATTTCACAGATTTCACAGATTTTTTATATATTTGATTTATCAATTTATTTAATTTATAATTTGAAAATCTTCTAATGAACCTTTGTCTTTAAAAATACCGTAGAAAGGGAATTAGAAAAAGTGTGACGATTTTTAGCATTACATTGTTTCAGTGTAAAATGTATAAAATATTACGAAGTTCCACATTGTTGTTAATGTCGTATATTATGAATTTGTTTTGAATTAGAAATTTATTCGGAATTATTATAATTAGAAATGTATAATCTATTCAAAATAGCACGGAAAATATTTTGCTAATTAGGAACAATTTACATAGCATTATAGCCAATATGATGATTTTCATATATCTATAAGAAAATAGTTTAATCAATTA
>JAPDSC010161005.1:65897-89400 GCA_026290005.1 Latrodectus geometricus
AAAAAAATTATATTTGCAGAATCGTTAATAACAAAACACTCAATAGCTTTTTGTAAAATTTCTTTTATTAAATATATGACACTTTGTAGGAATAATATAAAATTTCTAATTATGTTATGTTATTGCCACATATAACCATTTCCAAACATTAATTTCCAAAAATCTATTTTGCAATTTTTTTTGAATACCAGAAATTTGTCATTAATTACGCGTCACCTGATACGTGCTCTAAAATTAAAATATTTAGGAAAGGGGTTAAATATATTAGGAATAAATATATTAGGAAAGGGACCAAGTTCAATTTTTACTTTCATTTGAAAAAATCTAATTTAAATGCATAAAAAATACTCATAGTTAACATTATAAGTTTCATATGAATTTAAATCTCTTTCGAATGTAATTTTTGTTAAAGTAAATCCCAAATGCTGAATGATTTTAAAATATCTTTGTTATTGTGATTTAGAAAATATAAATCGAAATGTAAACTGCTTTGAATACCATTGAAATAGTAACTTATTTTTTTCGTAATTATCAATGACTATAAATATGTTTAATTGATGGATCTTTATAATAAGTGAAAAGGAATATATAATTTATATTTTGTTTGAGCAATTTTTAAATTAGAAATTTTTCATTTCATGCATAATTAATGCCAGTGATGATATTTAATATGATAAATATACTTATACCTTGCATTAAACTAAAGGTATCTTCATTCTGTATATCTTATAAACACACTAAAAAATCGTCGTAGTTCTTAAATAATTTATTAAAAATTGATCAACTATATTCAAAGACTAAATACGAAACACTTAAATGTAAAGTTAATAACAGTAATATATAAGTAATCTACCACTGAAATATTCGGGAGACTAAAGGAGAGCTATAACTGCAAATTAATGACGTGCATGGAAAATAAACTTTGACCTTATAATAAAGTTTATAGTATAACTTAAAAAAATTTAAAGGAACAAGGCAATAAAAAACGTCGCACATTGTATTTTAATCAGCATACTTTTCAATAAAAATATTTTAATACGCTGTTCTTATAATTAACCTACTTAAAATATTATTGTGATTTAATAACTTAACAAATGTTATGCATATTTTAAGAATAAAGACAAATGAGATGTATATGAAAGAAAATAATAATTCTACAATTTTATTTTCTTAAAAATCTTATCTGCGAACGAAGTGTTCGTATTAAATATTAAATTAATGATGAAATGAGATTGTTTCTAACACAGAAACATTTCGTTGTGTCATTATTCTTCATATCTTTGGAAGATCCTTAATATTAACAAAAAAATTGTTCAAGGATTTACTTGATCTCAAGGATTTATAAAAAGTTTTCCTTTGTAAACACATAAATTCAAATCGCATACGCCATATTATAGTTTTTGAATTTGAATTTTTTGGGGGGATTTTACAGATTTTTAGGGTATTTGAATGTCTTATTACATCAGAAAAATCCATTTTAATGATGTTATTCAGAAATATTCTACTTAGCTAACACAGCTTACGTTACCGCTAGAAAATTGCAAACATTTTTTTTTAAAAAAATTCCTTTTTATTAGAATACTTTTGAGGATAATTAACGTCATCTTTTTAAATTCTATTATTTTATAGGTTTATATATGTTTTTGTTATTAATTGAATTTCATTTACGCATTAAAAAAACTAGGACTTGGCGTCGTTTTTAACCATTAAAAATTCAAAATACACCAAAATGATTATACGGCAGTTTTGTCGAATACTACATAAAATTAGAAAAAAGAAAATTTCTACGCTTTTTAAATTTAATAATTTTTTTAAATGTCATTAGGCATTTATATTTTTTGCAAGTAAACTTCCAGTAATTAAGAATTATGTTTGTTTTTATTTGGAAAGTAAAATATGAAACCCATATCGTTGTTTAGAATTTTGAATTCATTAGCTGCTTTACTGTGCGTACACAATTGATGTTAAAATAGTATAATGATTATTTAATAAACATTCTTCTTAAAATTAATTATTCATTCAACTAACGGCATTGTTAATAAGATAGACTATCAATTTTAAAAATTATTATTTGATAATATTTTTATATGAGCATAAAAATAATTATTATGAAAGCAGCTGAAATTGGTATTTGACACACAATTTTACGGAAATTTTAATTTCTATTTTGATTTCGTTTAATTTTCGTTAACATAATTTCATGTTAAGTATGTTAATTCTTAGTAAGATATATTTTTCCTCTTACTTAAATTTCCATTCTTCATTATATATAATATTGCTAAGATTGAATGGATATCATGTTTTGATCATTTCAACAACTAAGCATTTGAAAAGAAAAGCGAAAGTAATATTTAAAAAGAAATTTATAGTATATACACAAAAAGAAAATTATAGTATATATAAAATAGAAAATTATAGTATATAAAAACAATCAAAACACAATTTTCCGTCTTTTTTTATAGAAGTATTAAGAATCTTATTATTGTTACACAAACATCCATTGGGACAGTTGCGAATATCTCTAAATTGAACATTTTATTTTTATCGTACTTTTTTATATTATATTTTCATCACTTATATCAAATGGGTATTAAAACAAATGTATATTAATTTTTTGTTTCATCTACTATGTTTCCTATATTTTTTAACCCTTCATTGTTATTTGTTTTGATATCTCCTAAAATTGAAGAGTCAAAATATTTTTGTTAAAATAATTGTAAATATTTTTTATTGCATTGTTAATAAAAGATGAAATTTGCCTCAGATATTCATGTAAATATTGCATGATTTTCACTGACCTTGGTTAGATAATTTTGGTAAAAAATATAGAAATTATCAACACATAGATTATCAAGTAACTTTTCTGATTATCTTGAAATATTCAGAGAATTTTCAGAAATTTATTTAATAGCTTCAAGTAATTACGTTAATAACGCAAATGGACATTTTAATGAATTTCAGAAAACACTAATAATTTAATAATTAAATTATCTGGATATGATCTAATTAATGAATGAAAAGTTTGACAATTTACGAAATTGTTTACATTGCAAATCAGAATTAAACATCTTCAAAATATATGCTTTTCCTATAATTTTATTGACTTTTTAATTTTCAATTCAGATTGAGTCTGCAATGAGTTCAACCAGAAAAATAAAGCATTTTAATGAATGATAAAATAGGTCTATTATTTTATTTATTAATATTATTACAAGGGTTTCATATGTTTTAATTATTACTATGAGTATATATATTCGCTTTATAACAACACAACGAATGTTTCCCATAAAATTATGCTAATTTTTGAATAAACAATAGCTTAGTTATATATATATATATATATATATATATATATATATATATATATATGTAGAGCTATTATGTGTATATGTATGTAGAGTGATTCAGTGGATTATTTAAGTAGTAATACACAGTTTTAAAATCGACACACACTTTAATGACTACATAAATAATAAACAAGCAGCAACATATAAAAAGACATATCTATATTTGAGTATATAGTACCTTCTCGTACTAGTAAGCAATACAGCATGAAGACAATTATCGGCGGAACACCTACTCGTGTCCGCAAAGCAAAAGAAAGTGTTATTATTTTGGATCCTACAAACATATATATACTGCGCAATGCATTTAATTTGTAAAATAAAATAAAATTATGTGCCTTATTCAATTAAAAAAATATCACAATAATTGACGCAAAATGTCATTGTTACAGGGTGAGCTAGATCAAACAAACAAATTAATGCAACAATTAGGACAAACAAACATAATAATTATTACTGTTACACGTTAGATAAGAAAACAAACAAATTATTTCATTTTGGTGCAAAAATAAGTGAATCATGAAAAAATGAAAGAGAAAAGGCATATTCTATTTTTAAGTATTATTCGAATATACAATCTTGATAACAAAATGTTCGATTTGTGTTCCAAAAGTGGCCAGAAGAAGATGGAATCATGTTACTCCCCAGAGAAATGTCCTACTTTGGTTCGAGAGAATGCATTTCCGGTGTTGATCTAGATTAAACGACAACGCTTTTCTTCGGGAACTATTCAAGATTTTACTTTTGCTTCAAGACTTGTTCATTTGGGAGTTTCTATAGCAAATGCAGTAGAAAATATCATATATATCTTTATTCCATATGTATTTATAAAATATTTATTAACATATAAAATTTTGTTTGAATAAAATAAATATTACGTATTTTAAACTTTTTTCTATAATAAATACTATCCTGACACCAAACTTCGAAAATAATTTTTTTAAAAATTGAATGTATATACAAACAATCATCTGTTAATGTTTTAAGCCATAATATAATTTTTCTTTCCTCAAACTGTATTTGTAAATGTATTCATTACCTTAGCAGTTTATTTTTGTTATGGAAAATTGTCCTTGAAAATGATTTGCAAAACACTACTATTTTACTAATAAAGCTACTCAGTTTTCAGTTGCACTATTTTATTATTTTATGAATTTTCAATGTTTACCATGTTTATTTTAAAGTAGTTTTATTATGAATAGTTTTTTGTTTTCGTTCACAAAATAAAATATCACTTTCACTTAAATATTGCTTCTTAGATATTTAAATTTTTATTTTAATGCGCAATATATGATGTGAAATTATTATAAACTCTGATAATTAAATGATCATTTGAATATTTAATGATTTTTACACTTACAAAGTCTTATTATTCATTCTTCAAATAACTTTTATAATGTATTCAGAAAAATCATCATTTTTAATGAGTATTATATATTTTATTTTTATTAGTAAGAATGGAACTGTTATTCTGTTATTGCAAACATTTGATATTTAGTTTTGTTAATTTTGATTTTATCTTCTCTTTCTAGTAAATGTTTACAAATTTAATTTCTTACTGAAGATTTTAACTTATTTTTAATTTTCGTCTACTTTTGTAAAAGCTTAAGAATTTTGATTTTAACAATCTTTTTCAGTTATTTCCTATCACTATATTTTTATTAAATGCTAAATTTCAAAAATTTCGTCTAGAGTTTTAAAAATAAATTTTTAAAAAAATTCTTGAGTGCCTTGATAAAAAAATATTATTATTTTATATTTTTTTATATGTTATAATACTATATATATTATATTTTTTTATATATTATAATTTTTTTATATATTATAAAATATTATTTCATACAATTAGTTATGCGAAATTATATTTGAAAGAAGTAAATTAAATGTACCAAAATTAATTTTTGCTTCTTTATTAATGCTAATATTTAATACATGCAAAGAAGAAAACATGAATGAACATGAAATGCTAATAATAAATGAATGTGTTATTTATTTATTCATATGCATTCTTAACTCCTGTATAATTGAATCGCCTGGTAAAATTTATAATTAAATGATTGTATTTCAAAATTTGTATGCATTTATTAAAATATAAGCTAAATATTACGAATCTTTGATTATACGAAAGTTAATATAAAATTTTAACTATAAGATAGTAGTCTAAGTAATTGATTATTTATTTTCCCAATGGCAATATTATGCAATTTTGGTAAAAGATGATGGAATTCCATTTTGTTGTTATATTTGTCGGTAGAATTTAATATATCGTCATATAATTTAATTTTCAAGTGAAAATACAATGATGTGTATTTATTCATTGTAACAAATATTTGGGATTAAAGCAATTCTGCTTTGATTTCGCATTCAATGAAAAATATGATGCATCTTCAAAACAAGTATTTTTTTTGTCTTATAATTTCGTCTACAATTGTTTAAGTTATCCTATTAGTCATTTTTTACGTTCTTATGTGAACTTTATTAAAATATCTACTAAATAAATTCAAAAATATATTAGAATTTAAATGTAAAATCAAAATTCCTAGCGTTGTGATGATTGATGGTAATATTTCTAATTTAATAAAATACTTATTACACATTCTAAGCAATCAAAGTTGTATGTTTTATCAAACACAGTATTAATGTAATATTATTCTATTTGTAAATATTTTAAAATAATTTTCAACTGAGTAGCCCCATTCCCATTGAAATATAACTGAGCAGATCCCTTTGAATTATAAGGTGTGTAATTTTTTTTTCTATCTTTACCTTTAAATAGTGAAATATGCTTGGCATAGTAATAAATTATTGGCATTAAAGCTGATCTTGGGGTTAAAACTTGACAATATGCTTGAAAACGTATTATTGTCAATTATAATAAGCAATGAAAAATTAAAAATTACGCTTTAACTGCAATGCTTTTGAATCCAACACAGCATCGGTACAAAAAGCGCCATTTAAATTGCATTTTAGGCAAATATTTAATTTAGATTCATGTGTTAAAGTTAACATACATAATTGTTAATGTTGTATAATAAGTTGTATTTGGAATGCTCGAATGATAAAATTGTTTGTCTGCATGTGCTGTAATTGGAGTCATGACAATTCATTATGGTTGTATTTTACATATGCGTTAGCATTTACGATAGATTTCTCAACATATTTCAGAAAAAAATAAAAGCAAGCACCTTAATATTGGGAGCAAACAAAATATAAAGTGTCAATATTAATGTAGAATCTATACACCTTCCAAATGTTAATATTTAGTTCGTGTTCAGGCAATTTATCAGGAGTGTGACCAATGTGAAAACTTGGACTCTTAGCGTGAAGAATATTTATAATATTTCTAGTGACTCCGTTGTAGTTATCTTTTGAGCAGTAGTGGAATGCTGTACAGTACTAGACAAAACAATGTTTTTACATTTTCAGAAGACTCTCCCTTAAGATTTACTTAGCAACTTGCGAATACTTTTATATGAAAAAAATGCTGAAAACGAACACTAAATACTGAATTCATTATTATTTATCCAGAACCTATACATGGGCTGGTTACAGGGATTTCAGGCTGTGATAGCCTGGTTTGTTAGGAAGTCGTTCTCGTTACCGGGAGGCGGTGAGTTCGAATCCCAGCTTATCCGAAGATCTGTCATTTTCACTAATGGCGACAGGGGCATGTATAATACGTCGTGGTCCCAATGTCCTCCATGTTCCCATTCTAAATTAATATCCATTGAGGTGCTAGAAACCATTCCTTGGGTCTTCCCCAGCTTCCCATCTCTAAACTGGAAGACTTAGATGGTGCTGCCATCTATGAGCCAAAGTCGTACTGCCAACCTCATACGGGGTGCTCTGTTCAAAAACGGAAGATACTCTTTCTGACTTCATTCGCTATAAGTGTCATATGTAATAACAACCAAATAGGGATTTCACTGTAAGTACATGTTAGTTTATGTTTTAATAACACTCTCTCGTAAAAACAATAGTAAAATATCCTCTTTATTTGACGCTTAAGAACCAATGAAATAAATTGTTTAACATTCTCCCCACAGACTGCTCATAGTCAATGAAATTTTTAAAATTTTTCATTCGGCAACCACTACCTTCATGGAAGTCTAGAAATACTCATCATTATTGGTTCTGCTGCAATGTATTTTTAATCACACTTACGTTCATTTATTGTCATTATAAATAATCATTCATTAATTTTTATATTTTCTTTCATGATATTCTATTTTTGAAGTGATATTTTTTAGTTAATTCATTCTTTTAATTATGAATAAATCATTAATTTTTAAGATTTCGTAAAAAATTGTACGGTTCTGTGGCTAAATATTTGCCTAAAAAATACAACTGTATCAATAAGTGTATTACCTAAAAAATGGAAATGAATATTTATAAAATGAATATACAAGTAAAATAATCACAAAATAGCATTTCTAATAACACCTTCTACATCCCTACAAGCCGATATATATATATATATATATATATATATATATATATATATATATATACTGAGAAAACATTTTAAACAGAGTTTCAGCATAGCGGTCAGAAAATAATGAAGCAAAGTTAATAATTAATGTTTTATTTTAAACATATTATACTTAAAAAAAATTTATTCTTAAAAATATATTAATGTAAGAAATATCTGAACTTAAATGAAAAATTTAGCTAATAAAATCGATCATTAGTTTCTTTGAATAAAATTGCTTGGAAGAACGTCTTTTATTTTGTGGTAGAGTTCCTATCAACGCAATTGTTAACTAATTATAAAGTGTTTTTAAAATCACTGTGGAAGTGAAACGTTGCTAACTTTTGCTATAAGTTATGTATAATGTGAACATACATCAAGAGCTAATCACTTCTGAGTTTAGTTTTAATTTATAGATAACTTGTTACAAATTTTAAAAACATTTTACTTCTTTAAAAGTCAGAATATGCTCAAGTAATTTCTAAATAGATAAAATGTCAGACATGTGCTCATTGGACACGAAGTAATTATACCATAAACGTACTCTTAAAATTTTTTTCTTCCAATATGTCTGATTTAGCAAGTACTCCTTATAAATAACAGACAATTATCGCGTGTTTGATGAAAAGAAACTCAGAAAAATGTTTAAGCATCCACTATATTAAATAGATGTAAGAACTAAGTAGAAGTAAAACATTCTTTCTTACTGAGCAGCTGAGATAATGAATCACTTCACTTCAGTAAGCTCAAGTCACTTGGCTTTTGTAAAACTTATTTTGCACTCCAAAATATTTGCAGCATAAGCGAATAAGCATTATGCAAATTGTTTCATGTTGTTTATATATATAATGTTTTCAAGATTTTCGGCCATGATAAAGAAGTATATTTTAAAGCTTATTGAAGATTTAATTTTATTACTATAATCTATACTTGTGCGCTCAAATCATTTTTTATGTTTTCAGGAAACAATTATTACACGCGTCACATTATCTTAATAGATATCCATTATAAAGATTTTGTAAATAATTTATAATAATTTGTTATAGACAGAGAGAGGAATAAAATTATTAAAATGTTTGTCGTTAAATTACATAAAATAAAATTGATTTAAAGTACATTTATTTATTTTAAATAGCTTAAAATATCATTTCCTTTATTGCTAATCATACTTAATTTTCGAATATCTTTATATCAATAGCATTTTATCAATAGTTATACTTCGAAAATTAACATTTTTAATTAAAATGTTATTTTTCAAACAAAGTAACTATTTTCTAGCCAATAATCATATTATTCAGAGTAAATTAAGAGTATTAGTTAAACGAATGGTTTTTATTCAGCATTTATTATTTTTTATTACAGTCTATAAACTACCAAAAACTATTAAATTCAAAAATAATTTAGAAATTTAATGGAACTTATTCTAACTTAACTAAAGTATGTGGGAAAATATTTTTATATACTATAAATTTATCGAATTTTATATAATATGAAGACTTAACTGTAACTCAACTTTAGTAAATTTCCGAAAATTAATTCATCTTATAAGAGTTTCAATAAATAAGTTGTTATGTAAATGATATTTCAAGTGTTTCTCTTAAGATGAGTGGAACTTTTACATGCAGTAGATAATATAAGAATACATTTTTCATCAAATAATTCGGTAACACAAACTATTTTACATATAAATTTTAAAAAAAAAATATTTTCATTGTATAATATTTTTCTTTTTGATAAAAGTAGACATGACTTATACTCTTGATTTATAAATATTGAACACCCACCCTGTCTAGTGGTCAGCGTGCCTGACTTCAGATTGAAAGGATCTGGGTTCGAATCCCGAGTCAGGCATGGATCTCTCTCCTGCTTTCGCCTTTTCCTTGGATGAATGATTGCCTAACCTATAAACGGGTATTTATGTCATATTTGTTCTGAAGAAGTCGGACTCCACACTGAACTGCCGTTCAGTTGAAAAAGTGGAACAGCGCACACCATATTTTCAGCCCAGCTGAGCACGAAAACAACACAGAAATTTTTAATATTCTAAATTTTAGCAACACTTGAATATTCTAATATATTTTTACCTTGATATATATGCATAATATATAGGAATGTAACTTTTAGAGAATAAAATAAACAGGAAGTAAATAATCAAGCAATATTATCTTCATTTCATTCTATTAATACTTTTGAACACTTAAATATATTATTTTAAACTATTTTTAGTTAAAATTTAATAAAATTTAACTAATTCAACTTAAATATGAAATGTTATGACAAACTTTTCACAGATATAAGTATTTCTTCCTTAAGCAATTCTTGTAGACAACTAAACAACAAACACAATGATTAAATACAACAACTATTCTAATTAAAACAATGTAGCATATATTTTATAGATATGTGTGTTTGTGTCTGTTTTATGTCCTTGTAAATTATTTCCACAGCATACATAACAATATACTTTGTGAAGTAAAGAGTAATTTACAAAGTGTATAACACTCACAGCAACTAATATGCATTTCTATAAGTCTTGTGGGGTTATTCATGATATATATAATAACTGCATTTTTTAATATACCAATCATCACTTTCATCACTTTCCAAATTTATATTTTTATACAAATATTTATTTTAATTAAGAAGACAAATGAGAAAAATATATTTTTTAAAATGAATTCCTAAATTGTTAACTTTTGCATTGCTTTCTCATTCAACAATTTATATAATATTTAAATATATATTTAATATGAAAAAAATGTGCATATACTTGTCTAGCATATGTAATTAATAATAAGGAAATTTTCTGACAAGTGCATCTAAAAAATGAGGAATCACTTAAATGAAAATTTAATGAGGTTATATTATTTAGTTGAATATATTTGAAATTTATTTAGTTGACTTTAATTGAAGTTATTTATTTGTTTTTCAATTTGCTAATTTGATTGATATTTAGGGAACAGTTTTGTCATATTTAATTGGATCATAAAGACAAGTCATTAACAGAAAGTTTTAATAATGAATTTAGTTGCTTATCTAATTAATCTAACTGTATGAACATAATTTACTTTGTTATTTTTCCAAGAGATATACTAAGAATTATGAGATTAAAATTATGCAAAACTAGCAGATATTATCAAAAATGTTTCAACAACTTAAGTTATTTTATGAATTAAAGCTCATATATTTAAATTCATAGAGAATTTTAAATTAATATCATTTTTAACTCAGTGTCTATATATATTTAGTATTCTTTAGAGGACATAATTGAAAATGAACTATATATTTACAAATATTAAACATGAGAAATATTTCAAAACTAAAAAATTCTCATTCAATGATTTTATTGTTTATCACTAAATTTTCATTGAATTCTAGAAAATATGACACTTGAAATTTAATGATCCAAATTTTTGCGATTTCATTGAATGAAGAATTATATATAAAGTAATAAATGTGAAGCAAAATGGAAAAGCAATTTATACTTTCCATATTTCCATAGTTATCTAGTGAAAATATTTTAAATTTATAGATAACATGAGATTTGATTTTGAAAATTGAAAATTTTATTCCTATTTTGATACACATTTTATACGTAACTAGAAATGAATATAGTTTTATTTTGTTTTCTTTTGAATGAGACATTTTTTGTAAGAGGAAAAATGTTTGAATAAAACCCATTGTAAATATTCATGTTTTTATCCATTTTTATTGATTTTAATCTTTTGCCAGACATCACTAAAGAAAATTTCTCATTTCTGAAAATTTCATATTTTGATTTTAAAATAGAAACACCAATATCTTAGATAATACTATAGTTTTTAGATAATACTATAATTTTAGATAATAGTTTTTACTCTTTCATTATATTTTATTCATTATTTTAATTTTATAACATAACACTAAAAAATTTAAATTGATGTTTGTTGAAACTCATGAAACTAGTTATGTGAGTTTTAACAAATATCAATCATTTAAATTCATGAAACATGTTTCATGAATACTCACAAACTTATAAAACTAGTTTCATTTTTTAATCAAATCATCAAAAACTGTTAATTTATAATATGTAATTTTTTTTCATACTTCTTACACATAGATTAAATATTTTAAATTTAATTAATTAATATTTGTACTACTTGTGTCATTGTCATTTATTTCCTATATTACTGAAATTTAATTTGCTTGTAAATCCTTTTTTATGTATCTGTATATCATCCATTGATTTGTACAATTTAATTACAGTCCATCATATCGGTTCATATTAGGATTTCCTTTGTTGTCTATACTTAAGTATTTTTGACAGAATTTTATACGTGTTTGTTATTTATATGAACTTTTGAAATCTCATCTTTATGATATACGTCGTCTATGATGAATTCATTTTTAATACTGACTTATGGATTATTATCTTACTGTATTTTACTTGGTTCTTTAATTAATAAATTTTTATTAATAATTTTCTGCCAAATATAAAGAATGAATATTTATAACTCCATCATTTTATTCTGCGTTTTATGCATTTTAACTTACAATATTTTTATGTAACTCTGTCTAAATTGTTCATGTGCATCTAAATTATTCAAATATACTACCAATATATTTGATTCTATCTTCTTTGTTCATTTGTGTTACTGCAAATGATAGTTATACTAATTTTAAATCTTATTGTAAAAAAAATGTGTTTACTTTAAAATGATGGAATAAAAATAATTCAGCGTTCCTCATATATTTCGCATATCTTACTTTACAGGAATCGAATGAAATTCATAGACGATTTTCTTGTTTTCACAATGCATTTTGCAATTTTAGCAAAATGTAATCAATATTATTGAGACCATTATTATAATTAGTTTACAATTGAAAACGACCAAATTTTTTTCAAAGAATTTTAGCTCACGTCATGTTTTCTTGTTGTTGTTACATATGACACTTGGCGAAGCTAGGTTCAGGACTGGGAGAACGAAGTCAGAAAGAGCGTCTTCCATTTCTGAACAGAGCATTCCCTCTTACAAAGGTGGAAGTTCAACTGCGGCTCATAGATGGCAGCAGCACCATGTGGTCTTCGAATTTAGTGATAGGAAGCCAGAGAAGACAAAAGTCTTGGCTCCTAACACTCTCAGAGGTATTAATTTCGAATGGGAACATGGAGGACATTGCGAACACGACATATTTTACTTGTCCCAATCGTCATTAGTGAAAACGACAGATTTTCTTAAAAGCCGGGATTCGAACTCACTACCTTCCATTAATGAGAACGACAACCTAACCAACCAAGCTACCGTGGCTTAATACTTTCTAACAGTACTTTAATAATTCTTGATATTTGTAATTATCTGAAACTGCTATCACATCACTATTCTAAACCAGCTGATAACCCCTGAAGTTACAAAATAAACTGGGAGATTCAAACTAATTCTTTTAAATAACTGGCATATTGTATTTAATTTTGTTAAATTGATTTATAAGTTGAATAATTGTACAATTTTTAATTGTTCTAGTCAATTATATATAAGTTATAAAATTGCGTGTATATTAATTTTTATCATAAATGTAATTTGATTTGCAAACTTATCAACGGGATTAACATTTGAAAAGTATGTATTTTAAAAAATACGGTGATTCTTTTGAATCAACATTTTAATGAGTATTTCAAAAAAAAAAATGTATGTAATCAAATTCTACAAAGGTTGAATCTTACAATAATATAATATAATATAGTGATAAATAATTTAAAACTAAAGAATTTTTCAGTTTTCTTTTTAAAATTATACCATACTATTTAAATATACTTAGAATAACTTAATCACACTTATATTTACTTCGTGTTTTTAATGTTTTTATTTTTTAAAGTATTCAACTGCAATGGTGTAGATTTTATTATTGATACATTTTTCATTAGTAATAATGTATGAAAATAATGAATGTCTATTGCATGATATTTACTAAAATATACCAAAAACAATTTTTTATTTAATATAAATTGATAGAAATTAAAAATCCATAAAGGTTTACAAAGTTTGTCAAAAAACAATAATAATATATATTATGTGATTGACTGAAAAATATATTTAATTAACAAAAATGACCCTTTTAAAAATTTTTATATCAATTTTAAGTAAAAAAATTATATAAATTACTCCTAGCCTGTGACATACGCTTGCAAAAGTCTATTATGCTATTGCAATTCATTGTTAAAAATAGGTTCAAAAACATTATTTGCAATAGAGTAAACTTTTTTGAACAGATAATTATGTTTTTAAAATACATTCAAATGAACTTTAATAAGGAAAAATAAAGGATCATCCTAAATCATAAATTTTCAAAAATTATAAAATTAGAATTCAGATACCATCATTGTAGTGAAAAGAATATTAATTATCAAAAATATTTAAATTCCGTTTCGACTTCAGTAAATGTTTTTTTAAAATTCTATATTATTTTAAGACTATATAATATTTTTTTTAAAAAAAATATCCTTTCTAAGTCACATTTTAACTATGACATCTATGAAACTAACTATGACATCTAGAAAATCCATAAATTCTTTAATATTTTATTCATATAATTGTTTATTAAAAATATTGTTAGATTATGATTTAATAGTTTAAAAAAATTACTATTCTATTTTTTTTTCATTAAAAATTGTTTCAATATTTTTTTTAATTTACGTAATACAAAATATTTTATCTATGTACAAATTTTTTAGTTTTTCAATTGGTAATCTCGTTTTAAAAATTTGAATTAAATTCGTCAGTTTGATAATTTATTTCACTTAATTCTATCCAAACTTATACGCTATTATACTATATTTATAATGGTTTTCTTTTATTTCCAAACATTTGGTTATTCAATGAACTTATTTAGGTATGCTATTAAAATCCTGCGAAAGCTAAAATTTTTTCAATTTTTCATCCATTCATTTTCGATATAAAATTTCCATTTCGTCATACATCTACTAATATTATATCATTAAATGTTATGTCAAAGCATTTACATACACGTATATATAAATTGAAAGGATCATCTTATTTGGAAATTTAAATTTATGTAAAACTATGTAATTATCAAATATAAAATAACATGAAATTGCATTTATTTTAGAAAGAAATTATTTTTTTTATTTACTATTAATATTGTGCAAGAAATATTGAAATTTGATGTCTGAATGATTTATTCAACATAAATAACCCCACAAACTAAGAAACGTTATTGAAATGCATAATTTTAATGCAAATTTATTATTTTTTATTAATCTGTATATAAAAACAAAATTATATTTTTGTAATAGAGTCAAAGATTAAAAGCTTTCTTTTTGTTGTTGTTAAGTTACTTTTTCTATTGACTTGAACTTATTTTGTACTAAGAAATTTTATTTTTATATTCAGTAGTAAATTAAATCAATTATTTTTATCATGTTTACATTTCCTAGCGTAGGTCTTATTTGTTGATTTCAGAAAATGCTAAAATAAAGAATAGAATTACTATGGTGAAATGGATGCTTATGATGAGACATACGTGAAGCAAGAAAATAATTTTTCATGAAAAATGAAAGTAAGTACATAAGAATTTATTCCATAAGAAAAAGCAATATTCGTAATTAATATATAATCCCTAATACTTAGATGAATATTGGATGTCGAAAATTTCTAATGATTGCATGATATGAAAAACATTCCCTTTTAAGAAAAAAGACAAAAAAAATTTTAATTTATAAGTTCGTCATATTTATGTAAACAACATATTTTTTTAATTTATAATTAAAAAAATCACAAAATATCGAAAATAATTATGAGATATTAAATAGTATTACATCAACAAAAATTAAAACGACTATACTTAATTATTTTGCTCTTTCATAAATTTTTAAAGTAATAGTTATTATATATCACTTATAGTTTAAAAAAACTTTGAAGATTTTACTTAGTCTTATTTCTATATTTTGAATTCAGTTGGTTTTAAATATTATTTTATAATTACAAATAAACGAAATAAAATGTAAAACTGCATATAATCACACCTGACATTAATATCAGCTTTTTAATGATGCTTTATTTGTTCATCATGATTTTAAAAATATTTTTGCATTATAATCATTCAACGCTTAATGAAGCCCCTCGTTAAAAGGAAATCGTATAATTTTTCCTAGGTCTCTAGTTAGAAGAATTCTGGAGAAGACCAGGGGTCACAACGAGCTGCAGTGCTGATGTGGACATAAAGGAAATAATGTGACTGTCAAAAATATCACTTACATATTCAAAAGTTATGATGGCTAGATAATGTCCTGGATATGCAACTTAAGCTATAGTTGTTGTTTCTAATTTATTGTTTTATTAAGGAAAAATTATAGGACTAAAAGTGTTGTTACTTATGACAGTTTGCAAAGCCAAGTCAGGGTCAGGCACTGGGAGAATGAAGTCAGTAAGAACGTCTTCCGTTTTTGAACAGAGCATCCTCATACGAAGGTGGAAGTACGATTTTGGTTGACTCATAGATGGCACTACCATCTAGGTCTTCCAATTTAGAGATTGAAACCAGAGAAGACCCAAAGTATGTCTCCTAACCTGCGTTAAATTGGAATGGGAACATGGAGGACATTGCGACCATCACAATTTTTATGCGCTTCAATAGACATTAGTGAACATACGGGTCTTTGGCTAAGTTGGGATTCAAATTCGCTACCTTTCGATAACGAAAAAGACGCCCTAACTTACCTGGCCACCATGGCCTTAGGATCAAAATTAATATGCTAGAATTATATCAATGTATTGTTTAACTGGGTAAAAGTAATTTTAATATAAATATAGGATTTACTGCCGGAAAATGTAATCATGAAAAATGTTATTCGGCATTTCATATCTGTACTCTTAACATTGAGATTTACAAAAAAAGAATACAGAAAAAAGCTATTTATCCACTTCTCACGTGCATAATGTATCCTTTGTTTGCTTATAATCTTTTTAATTAAAAAATGATAATATTTGCGTATCACCATGCGAAAAGTAATTGAGTCATCTTTAACAGCAAACCGACAGTCATCGGGAACAATAGATTATAATTGATTTTATCATATTTCCTTTAACTTGATATTAGATTATAATCAATTCTACTTAGAGACAAATGTTAGGGAGGGATACCCAATATTTTAAAAGAATAGTGACATATAGCAATCTGTGTGTGCTATAATTATAATTTAACATAATCAATTCAACATAATTCCAGATTACAACGAACATGAATAAATTTTAATTCCGCACTACAATGAACATGAATAACTTTCTATCTTGTAGCAGAAATATAAATGGATTTAAGATAACATTTAGTTGTAGTACTATATAGTGGCATTTACTATATCTTGAAATATGTACAGGCATGAAAAATTGGCAATCCATTTTTGATCTGTAAGCTTGGACTAATTATAAACTTGGATCCGTAAATCTGCAAAAACTAAATTATCAGTTAAAACCAATTATTCAACAGTTTTAAAAAGTAATGGTTATTAATTTAAGACTTTGTGTCGTCACATGCCCTGGCAATCACAAACTTAGCAATTCCTGAGGAGATCTATTAAAAAATTACGAAAATAGAGTTCTGGTGCGGATAACCAAAGTTACCGACAAAAGCTTTCCCACACATACTTGATTTGCACAGACATATTGTTGCCGACATGTTTTTAAGTTTTTTGGGATTTAAAACGAAATCTTTCTAGAGTCTATTTTCAAACGAGCTGTTGCTGCTTAACAAGCAGAAACAATGATTTCTATCTTTCAGAACCATAAGAGTAGAAAGTGATGGTTCTTTATATATTCGGGTACCCCCTGGGTAGGTCATCGTAGCCACGAGATTGGATCTTCATTATTTAGAAGCAGCAACCAAGCAGAAGACACTCAGCCTTGCCTTCAATCCCCAGTTTTCATTTAACACGGAAGGCATTACAACCACGACATATTTACCGTGACCCGGTCACCATTAGTGAATACGATGGATTTTCAATTTAGTCGTCAATCGAACACAATTTCTGATATCGAAAACGAATGCCCAAACCGTCCATGCCAAAGCGGTGCCTTTCTTCTAATATAAAGTGAGGCTTTCTCATCCGAATCACTTTCTAAACACAAAAATAATGAGCGTTTGCTTATCTTTACACACAAATAAACTAACACTCGTCTTTTAAAGTATACAGATTTATCTACAAAGAACACATTTATATATGCTTTATTTTCAGTCCAACCACTTTTTGAATTAAAATTAATTACATTTCACATATCCCGAATATTTTAACACGCATATTATTCAGTTGATAAATTTTAAACTCACAATTGGTGTTGAATACTTTGCATTTATATAAAAGAATGAAATAACCAGGTTTTATTACAATTTTAATACAACTTTACAATTCATCCAGAATGGCAAATTTTAAACATTTAAATATAATGAAAATGTATATAATTAGTCTAATTTTATAATAATTCTAATTTTTTTATAAATTTCTAAAACTAACCGGCCTGATCATGTATTTTCTATAATTAGGCATCTTATCTTTAGTTATTAAATATTTTCTAAACATAATAAAGTGTTACATTTTAAATAAAGTATATATATCTGATGTTTGCTATCTTACAAATTAAGTAAAATTACAGATTTGCCAAACAATTGCATTATTTGAACATATATTTAATTCTAAAATTACAGTTATTACAGAAAATAACAAAATACAATGCCGTGATCATAATATACTAGAAATCAATGCTGTTGAATTAATTAAAAAAATAAACATTTTCGCTTTGTGTCATTTTTTATTACATAAGCTTAAGGTCATCATTTGTTTCATAAGATTTAAGTACGAGAGACAATTTTTTAAAAGCGCGGTAATTCTTATCATTTATTTAGAAAAACAAATACAAGTCAATAAATTTTAAGTAGCGAGCAGTTTATTTCAATTAAATAGAAAAAACGTTGAAAAAAGGCTATAAATTACTTTTTTTAATAAGCGAAATGATAACAATTGCATTTTTTTCATTGCTGTTATTTACATTTACAAATAGTTACTTTATTTATATGATCAGTGAAATAAAAAGAAATAAACATAATAAATTAAATTTTCGCTATGCATCAAATGTATCTTTGTTAGAACGAAAGAAGATAAAAAGGATTTTATAAATGTCAAGTACGAAATTTATTTTAACTACCCTCAGAACAAATTCAAATACTTAAAATTGTATGTACTTTTATTGATTTTTCATTATGAGATAAAAAAATATATATAAAAGGTGTTTCAAATGTTTTATCTTTGTCTACATCCGTGAATGTATTCAGAATAAAGAAGTTTTTTTTTAATTTATCATTAATATATATATATATATATATATATATATATATATATATATATATATATATATTAGAATTTTTTTTACTAAAAGTATAATTTGTTGTCACTGTTACTTATGATACTTGACCGAGCAAGTCCACCCGTCTGAGACTGAGCAAATGAAGTCAGAAAGAGCGTCTTTCGTTTTTCAATAGAACATACGAAGGTGAAAGTTCGACTTTCACTCATAGATGGCAGCACCCGATCTGGGTCTTCCAATTTAGTGTTAGAAGCAAGAAAAGATCAAAATCCTAGCTCGTAACACCATCAGCGGTATTAATTTAGAATGGGAACATTGAGGATATAGTGACCACGACATATTTTACGTGCCCCGGTCGCCATTAGTGAACAAAACGGTCTTTAGTCGGCGGTGAATCGAACCTACAACCCTGCGATTGCGAGATTGACGTCCTAAGCAACCAGGCTAAACTATAATCTAAATTGCTTTGTTATTGAAACCAGAAAGGAGTCTCACCAGAAAGTGTACAACATCAGTTAATATTCTATAATAATTATTATAGACATTAAAAGTCTTACTCAAATCTTCTGGTGTCCAAATAGATCTTTATATCCGAATAGCTACGAAGGCAAAAATTTTCAAAGCAGAATTTAAAATGGGTTTAAACTTTTTAAATATATTCTTAGTTAAAACCACTCAAATAATGCAGTTACATTCTATTTCTTTACACACATTAATTAGCAATTTTAGGCGAAAAATTACAAATTATGCAAAACATCAAGAAATCTCTAATAAATACTTTTCAATTTTGAGAATATTAAGCTTACCAGAATGGATCAATTTAGGGAATAGGCTATGGAATAGTCAAAACTTAGCTATTTAATATGTAGTATTTAATTATGTACAGAAAAAATAATTGTTATTTTAAAAAAAGAACTCTACCTTAAAATGGAGGAAAATTATTATATCCATATAAGTGCAGTCTATTATCTAAAATTATGTCTAAATAACACAGCAAATTTCAAAGAGATTTTAAACAAAAACGTATTTAGTTATCATATTTTGCAATCAAAGAAATATATTTTGGGAAAACAAGAAAAATAGCATTATTACTTGCTCAAGGGTGACAGCTATTAGAAATAAAAAAAATAACAATACAATTTCAAATTTAAAGCAATGCATGTTTTTTTACAATAAATGTTTAATTTACCATCTTACATCTTCTTAAGAAAAAATAACATGATTAAGAAAATATATTGTAATTATATTCATTTCAAGAAACACGATAAAACATTTGAAGTGTTTTGGTTTGACTGTTACTTACGACACCCACTCGTCAGAAACTGCGCAAATGTAATCAGAAACTGCGTCTTCTGTTTTTGAAAAGCGCACCCTCATACGAAGGAGGAAATATGATTTTGGCTCTTAGATGGCTGCCCCATCTGGGTCTTCCAATTTAGAGATTGAAGCCAGAGAAGACCCATAGTCTTTTGGAATGGTGACATGGATGAATTTGCGACCCAATATATTTTACATGCCCCAGTCACCATTAATGAAGACAATAGATTCAAAGTAACTGCCTTCCGGTAACGAAAGCGAAGCCCTAACCCACCAGGCCAAGTGAACTCTATTGGTTTTACTGAAATATGGAAATTGTCTTTCGAAAATATTTGCCTAGATTTTCTAAGCAATTAAAGTTACTACGTGTGTATTTCTTAAAACTGTGCTTTTACAAATTAGAAAGTACAAAACACAAATATGTTTACTGGTATATTTATTTAATTATAAGTTATTATTCCCTTTTGACTTGGCCCTAATGTTCGATCAGAAACCAAAGAAACTGATTGCAAAGATAGAAAAATGGAAATCTTCTTCAAATAAAAAGCTTTCTAACTCTGAGCCTTTCTTTAAAGACTGTATTTTCAAAAGAAAACTATTCATAAAAGGCGAGTTATAAATCAAAAACAATGGATAATTAATTTATAATCATAGAAATAAATTTGAAATGTAGAAAATAATAATATCAGCAAATAAACTAAAAATATATTTTACCTTTACCTATACTTTTCATTAGGATGCCCATATTGCTTTCTTTCTTGCTTTCCACAAGTCATCATTTGTCAAGAAGTGAAATCAAGGAAGCTAAAGAAAAGCCAAAGTAATGGTTGGAAAATCTCTCCTCGTTGTTGATGAATCACACACCAGTGGCTTGATAAGCAAAAAATCTTGTATGGAAACTTCGATGCTTTCATTTCTTTTTCCCACTGAAGGTGAGACCAAACTGAAATTTATGACCGTTCGGATCGCCAAAAAAGGAAATAATTACGCCGCTTTCACAACAAGGGATTTTGTGATAAAAGATAAAATCATTTCTACTATTCTATACTACTTTTAATGCTAGTGTATTATCATGACAAGTCAAAGTCAGTTATCAAGTGAAAAAATTAATTTAAGTTCTATTTAAAATTTACTATACTGATTTCTATAAACTTTTCCATTCCTTAAAATAAGACCATTATTCTCTGCAAATATTTATTATTTAAATACCAGACTGTTATTCTACAATTTGATTAAATAACGGCTAACAAAAGTAATTTCTATTAATCCATTAATTTTGATCTTTTTCCCAATACTTAAGGATAAGAGAATTATAAATAATAATGCTGTGAATTCGACAATATGCTTCATTATTTAAATGACACACAGACAGTAATTCTACAATTTCATTCAATAACTGCTAACAAAAGTAATTTCTGTTAACCCATTAATTTTTTTCTTATTTCCCAATATTTAAGGACAACAGAATTTAAAAATTAATAATGCTGTGAATTCAACAGTTAGACTATACTTTAGGGTGCTCCTTTGACTCTTGCCAAGTTGTGATGGCGATTGATCGCCAAGCTGGGCAAAATTGAATCGTGTTCTGATTGGTTTAGATCCAGTAGAGGCTCTGATTGATTTATAATTTTTAGAATTTTGAAAATCCAACGGACGTTGCATTATTTTTTAATGTTCAACCATATTTGTTAGCACTGTAATCGGTGCGAACAGGAATGATGCCAAAAAAATCACCAAGTTCGCCAAAGGGCACTATAAAGTATAGTTTTACCAATTCAACAATATGCATTATTATTTAAAAGTAATTTTTATTAACCCATTAACTTTGATCTTATTTCCCAATATTTAAGGACAACAGAATTATAAGATAATAATGCTGTGAATTCGACAATTTGTTTCTCATCCATGAGCAGCTAAAATTAGATTATGGAGACTTCAGAGAGATTAGTTTAGAATTATTGGAAATATACTAAATTCAACAATCAAGAATTAAAAGAATTTATAGAAAAATACTATCACATAATTTCATAGGATCATATTTCTGAACATCGGGTATTATCAGAATAATTCATCAAAAAAGTTAAAAATAGAGTTTATTGGTATTGAATTTCATACAGCCAAAAGTTATAAAAAAACCTTATGAAAAACTGATTAGAGGTGATATTTTCAGAAATCGAAAAAATTGAAAAATCAATAGGATATAAATAAGGCGAGACAACAAGGTTATAACAAAAATATTATAAAGTTAGGTTATACATTCAAATAATAAATTTAAATCTCATAAATAAAAAGAGTAAATATATAATTTAGAAATATTAAACTTTAAAAAAATATAAGAATATTAATAAAATTGTTAAAATACAACAAAATATTCTAAATTTCTCTGCGACGACATAAAAACAGTGTTGTTAAGATAAGCAAAGGTATTTTGTGCATAATTCGTATTATTCGCTTTCTCACAGCGAGTTTTTATAAGCCGCTGCTCGAGACAAAGCATATCAAAACTTTCTTCGGTAACAATTATTCTTAAAGTTGCATTTAATATTCATCTTCAATATGAACAAAGCAATTAATTTAATTTAAAATAACAGTTTTCAGAAGAAACTCAGATTTCTCATGTGTACTAATGTTCTTATAAAATAACATTAACCCTTCATCTCTAGAAAATGATTTTGCAGGTATCTAATTTATTCATTATTTTTAATGATTTTAGATTTCTTTTCATAATTAAATATTTTGTTTTAAAACTTAAATATACCTGTTTACTTCACAATTAAATTCGTTTCTTCATTGGAAAATGTCTCTATAGTCATACTGTTTCAAACGTCTTTTAAGTGTCTACTCTAAGGATTTTTCTTGTATTATTCATAAGCAATTACTTACACTTTTATAACTTAATACATAATATAAAAATTTGATGATTTTTATAAAATTATTAATTTTTATGCTCATTGTTATTATTTCTCAATTATATTAAAGTTCACGTATATTTTGTTTACCGATGTTTATATAATCAATTTTTC
>JAPDSC010161006.1:3296-13841 GCA_026290005.1 Latrodectus geometricus
TATATATATATATATATATATATATATATATATATATATATATATATTTTACACATACTGTTTAACAACATAGCATATTCTGCAACTGTCAAATGAGTCAATTTAATCGGTTTTCTGAGCTTAAATCGATTTAAAGCTACTAGAAATATTTAGAGCCGATATGGGTTCACGGTGTTGTCGTGAAGTTCAAAGCCCTAACATTGATATGTCAATTTATTTACCCCAAATGGTGGACTCCATAAACAAAATTTAATTTTGAAATACATGTAATATCAATCACAAAATAAATTATTCAGCTTTATGTTCTGAAAACTTTTCTTCCTTTTCACTTTTTAACAAGAAAAGCAAATACTCACATTTTTATGATAATTTGGAAATGTTAGCTAAGATCTGATATTTTAAAAGGTAAGAATAAAATGAGTATTTCCATAGTATTTATAAACATGCTTTACATATTATTCTCATTAGAATTAATAGTTAAATAATTTAATTTTAAATAAATACACAAAATGTTTGAACTCAAGGGGTAAATAGATACCATATATTACTATATTCTATTGGGCTCGTGGATTTGAAATAAGTGTTCACACTGACAAATATGCTTTATTCTTAGTAATTCAGAAAAACACGTTAAAATACTTTTATTTGGTGCATACATTATAAAAATATTGAAACCTCACCGACTCTCAATCTTCAACAACAATAGCTTCACAGTAAAACTCTATCGTACACCTTACGAGCTTCCTGATCATGTTTTGATATAAGAATCCAGATAAAATCAAACTCTAATCTTATTTAATTTTATTTCCATCAAGAGGCAAAGCGCTATAGATTTTACACACCTTCTGCGAATTCAAATTAAAAAAAAGAAATCTTGACAAGTGCTTCTATCAAGCTTCAATAAATGTCTACACTTATCATGAAATATCAATCAAGTGACTAATTTTTCGTTCAAATCAGTAACCTCCTTTTTCATACTACTCTTTACAGTCTCTAAACGTCGGAAGATACAATATCTCAAATTTCACTAAATCTAATGAGAAAGCACTTCTTACTACTTATATTTTGTAGCAATATGACTTAATGTACTATAATGTATAAATTTACGAACAATTCATCAGAATTTAAGTTTAATTGTTAGAAATTATAAATATTTCTTAGGTTCATTCTGATCAATTTAATCAATGATATAAGTTAAACAAGATTTAAAGTAAACGCTTGTTTTTACGAACTTCTAATTTAGGAACACTCATAACTTTACGAACTAGTGGTTGTGGTACTTAACGTGAACCCACTGATGCAATGTTAATTTTACCACTTATAAACTAAAATTTTGAAACTTCTCTTTATTGCGAATTTATTTTCACGCTTCTTTTGTCATGTGATTTTTTTCAAATTTTATTTTTTTATGGTTGAGAAACAGCTTGGCATTTTTATTGGGAATTACGTACATTTTTTTAATTATGGAAACTCTAATTCTAAAGCCGATATTGAAATCCCGGATACTTACAGCTCATGCATCAGAGCATAATCAATAACTTCCAGAGCAAATGTCATAAGGAACTTTAGCCAGAAGTGGTCTGGTCTTGGAATCATCTTATGAAATAGACATTTTACGTGCAGTACTCTTATTAATCTGCTTGGTAAGATGTTGCAGATAAAACAATAGCTAAGTCATTTTGACATCCAAGTCTTATTAAAGAAACATCCTGAAATGCCGTGGGTTTGTTTCTTCACTATTTTATTAAATATTTAAACGTGGTACTCTTCTTATTCTTGCAATGTGTTTCTATATGATTCCTACCGATTGAAATTCTTCTAAGGCAATTGGTTTATAATTTTAATTGTCAACTAAGTGACGAGATTGGCAATGGATCTGAGTTGGCAACCTATTCTCAACGCCAAGCTTCACTAGCGGAAGAACATTGCAACGGCTACCTATTTAAGGCCTTCTTTTAATAAATATCCTATATTCAATGACTAGTTTGATAGAAATAACGAATCTGCAAGAGAAATTCAAAATAATAATAAACGAAATTTCCGCTTTGCCATGGCAGCAATTTATGAAATGATTATATTTTTAGAAGTGAATAAATTATGAATAGCACAACTGGACTTAGATATGTCAAAATAAATAATAAGAACTGAATGCAATTTCATTTAACGCAATGATTTTTTATAACAATAAAAAAACTGAACGAATAGAAAATTTCCCATACAAAAAGATATGAATGCATTTACAATATATATTTCATTGTTATTTATTGCTATAACATGGAGAAAAAGATATATTTTTCAATTCATATTGTTGAAAATTATACATATTTGTTGAAGAATTTTTCCCATTTTCTATTATATACACAAATTAACCAATAAATTAGAAATCTTTGAGATTTTCATTTAAATGTTTGATTGAGATAAAGTATGCCAATTTTTATGACATGTTTTACACATCGTCAGAATACTAGCTTAAGTAACATGTAAGTGTACATTTCACAATGAATAAAACAAAATGTGAAAAAAAAAAGATTTTTAACCATTTTATATATAAAACGCGCTTATTTTTGGTGCGCGTTTAGCAGAGACCTCGTTTTCGAAGACAATAAATCTCCTTGGGTTTTCAATAACTGGAATTAGAACCCTGCCTGTCTAGCAGATGTAAATGTGATTTTCCATGAGTGGGGATTAGCATCATCTCTGACGAATTGTACAGCTGTAAAAGGGGCTCAACTGTGCTTTCAATGAAAAATGTCGTCAGCCAAGACTCTTTCCAACAGATTTCAGCTTGAACCATGCACAGAGAGTAGGAATGCATAGTCGGTCTTAGTTAGAAAACAACACATTTCTGTCCAAAATGGAAAATTTGCAGAGGTCTCGGAAAAAAAAAAGACACTGAATATCTGAGGATTGGAAATGAGTAATGTGATCAGATGAACGCGCAACACCTTATTTTGCTCTGATAAAAAACGTCGAATTTATGAGAGTACAACGAAAGCCAAAAATCCAGCTTGCTTTACTTGCACTGTGCATGTGAGACAATCATGATATGGGATGTTCAACTGGCATGGAAGTTATGTTTTGGTGTTATTTGATGATAAACAACCCCGAGATGGATATAGTGGCAGATCACATGTACCCACAAGCTATATTTTTATTCTGAAAGTGGTGAATACTTCCTCGACGATAAAGCAACTATACATTGTCCAGAAGTATTCAAAATTTGCTTGTTGAACACAAGTCTGATTTTCAACACCTTCAGTGGAAAAAGCAGAGAATGAGTAAAAAATTTAAATAAAATATGTTGGATATTGTAGACCAATGCATTCGACAGCAGTTGCCTCTTCCATCTAATTTACAAAATCTAAAAAGCTGCATAACCAATGCTTGATGTTCTCTTGATATGAATGCACCCCGGAAGCATGTAGACTCGATGCCCAAACGAATAAGAATTCGTAAAAAAGGTAGTCCAATAAAATTAATATTAGGTCTAACTCTAAATAAAATTAATATTAATAAACTCTAATAAAATTAATATTAATTCTAACTCATTGACAGTGTGTACTTCTTATACTTGAATGTGTTCCGTAATAACTTACTATTTGTGAATGCTTTAAATCTATGCATTTTTCTGACATTACTTTATGGATCCAAGATTACAGATGAATAATTAATATAATATCTGTCAATCAATTATTAATATATTAATCCACAATTAAATAATAAAGTAGCAAAGCAAAAAAATTGATATTATTTTCTAAGCAATTTATGAGTAAAACGTACATGTGCTTTATTCGTTAGATATTTATAATAAACAACTTAATTTTTTTTATCATACTTAACATCTGATGGATAATTAATTTTTCTTACAATGTAATTTAGTAAAAATTCAGTTAATTACAAGCTTTATTCTCTAGACTATAATTTAATATCCTAGAATTAACAATTCCAATAATTTATTCTTTATGCTGCAAATTTTGAAATAAAATCAAAATCGAAACTTTTTGCGACACTATTTTCAATTTACAAAATATTTTATGATCTGAAAAACTCAATCAAATTGAGTTTTGAAAAGATCTAACATGATAACAATCTCGATTATGGATATTAAGAGAAAATTTTAAAGTGTAATTTGAAACAGTAAAAAAGTATTCAATTCCAAACTAAGAATTTTTAAAAACTAACTAAGAAAGGTTTTAAAGGGAATAATGACCTTTCCCACAACGTAGGATTTAAAATTCTACCAAAAAATTCTCTCTTTTTTGCAATTTTAACGGATTTTTTTTTTTTTTTTAAATTTCTTAGGCGCGAGATTTTTGAGAATATATTATCCATAGTAATATCATAAATCTCTAACAAATTTTGTATAAACTTAGGAAATTCAGTTACTGAAATTTTGATAAGATTGTGTTGGATTCTAGGACTGCACAGACCAATTTAATACATATTCCCTACTTCATCTATGCATATCGATTTCTTGTATTGTAACTTAATACTGATCTTTTCAATTCTTGATCTAATATTTGCAATGTTCTTTTTGTATATAATTTTCTTTTTCTTGGCTGTTCTTTTTATAGCAGGATAAACTATTTCTGCAAATTATAGTTTCTTCAAAATGGTAATTTCATAGGTTTTTTAATCAATATTATATGAAAATATCTGATATCTAAATTTCACAAATAGGACTAAACATTTGAAGCATTTAGGATCAAAATGTTAAATGTTTTTCAAATTTTATAAATTTAAAGCAATAATTTGTAGGTGTAAATATTAAAATCTACTTAAATAACAGTTGATTATAGATATAATTAATTTCTAGCATTTTATATGAATAACAATTCAATTATAATTTTACAAAATTTATTCTATTCTCATTCAGAAATAAATACCTTGTTTTGGAAATACATCGACATTGTTATGCATGAATCTAATGTTTACCGTTTTATTAATAAAAACATTAAAAATTATAAAATAAAATGCCTTTATTTTTTAGTGTTTAATAACTGGATTTTTTATTATACATTATAGACATCTGTTCATATTAATTATACAAATCAATAAAATTAAACTTGTCATGTCAAAAATATAATGAAGATCGTAGAAATTTTTTTAAAGTGAATTCAAATATACACTACTGGCCATTAAAATTGTTACACCAAAAAGGCGACATGCTACAGACGTGAAATTTATACGAAAGGAAGAAGGTGCTGTGATATTACCTCGTGTAAGAAGGAGAAATGCGTATCAGCACGTTTCTGACTTTGATAAAGGTCGAATTGTAGCGTACCGGGATTGCGGTTTATCTTATCGCAGTATTGCTGCTCGCGTCGGTCGAGATCCAATGACTGTTAGCAGAATATGGAATCGATGGGTTCAGGACGGTAATACGGAACGCCATGCGGGATCTCAACGGCCACCTATCACTAGCAGCCGAGAAGACAGGCATATTATCGCATGGCCGTAATGGATCGTGCAACCACGTCACGAGCCGTGAGTCAAGAAACGGGGTCGTTTGGAAGACAACAAGCACGAACAGTTCGACGACGTTTGCAGCAGCATGGACTCTCAGCTCGGAGACCATGGTTGCGGCTTCCCTTGACGCTGCGTCATAGACAAGAGCGCCTTCAATGGTGTGATCAACGACGAACCTGGGCGCACTAATGGCGAGATGTCATCTTTTCAGACGAATCCAGGTTCTGTGTACAGCATCATGATGGTCGCATCTGTGTTTGGCGGCATCGTGGTGAACGCACACTGGCAGCGTGCATACATCATCGTCATACTGGCGTGATGGTATGGGGTGCCACTGGATACACGTCTCGGTCACCTCTTGTTCGCATTGATGGTGCTTTGAACAGTGCAAGTTACATTTCTGGTGTGTTACGACCCATGGCTCTACCCTTTATTCCAGCCCTGCGAAACCCTACGTTTCAGCAGAATAATGCCCGACCGCATATTGCCGGTATTGTACGGACCTTCCTTGATACGGAAGATGTTCGGCTGTTGCCCTGGCCAGCACGTTCTCCAGATCTTTCACCAATAGAAAACGTCTGGTCAATGGTTGCCGAGCGACTGGCTCGTCACCAAATGCCAGTCACTACGGTTGATGAACTGTGGCATCGTGTTGACGCTGCATGGGCATCTGTACCTGTACATGCAATCCAATCTCTGTTTGACTCAATGCCCAGGCGTATAACTGCTGTTATTACTGCCAGAGATGGTTGTTCTGGGTACTGATTTCTCAGGATCTATCAAGCCAAATTTTTTGAAAATTTAATCACTTGTTATTTCTAGTATAATATATTTGTCCCATAAATATCATTTTGTTATCTGCATTTCTTCCTGGTGTAGCAATTTTAATGGCCAGTAGTGTATAATGGATTTTTCTCCATCATCTATGGTTGTGACATGCCTGTTAAATGAGAATTAAATTGTTTATATTTACTTACATACAGCAGTATTCAATTTATTTAAAATATGGAAGTTATTTCCTTCGCTGTTTGAATAATGTAATGTCATTAAAAGAGATATTTCATAAACATATCCCACTCAAATATTCTTCCGAAATCAGAAAGCATTCTAATGGCCCGAGTAACTATTTTCCATGGCAGAAATATCTAGGTATATGTTTTCCTTGTTCGTCACTTGACGAAGTCGAGACTATCAGAGGAAATAGTGCAAGTTTTTCTGTAATTGTAACACTTTCAATCCCATAGCAATACGAAAGATATTTCATACAACTTTTTAAAGATCGTCCTACTGATGCCTCTCTCATTTTAATTTAACAACTCTTCAAATCATTATCGCTACAACTTTCACTTGAGGATACAAAAAATTTTCCTTAATTTATTTTAACACTTAAAGAAAAAAAACCCTTACTTTTGTAAAAACAATTTAAGTTGAATATATTGAAGAGTAACTTTTTATTATCCAGACGTGAATCTTAGTTCAATCCTTAAATCTTGATGAAATTATTTTTTTGTTTTCGCTAGGCCAATCACAGAAAAAACAACAAAGTTCAATAAAGAGTTGAGCTGTATTTAATAAAAATGCAACTAAATCTTAACTTTGGATTAAATAACATGCAGTAGTGTATTTTTTTCTGCTTAAATTTCCCTTTTTGTTGATTGTAAAAATTCATCCCATTGTGTAAAATGATAACTTTGATTATCATATAGTTAATAACAGTCTTTGTCAGAGCACAATTACTGTATATGCAATCTTTTCTATAAAAAAAGAATTTTTGACACTCTGCATAAGTTACAAAAAAACACACTTTAATGTCTTTCTAAAGGAAATTCCAACCCTTTAGTATAGTCACAAAAAGATTGCTATCTGAAGTTGTCCAAAATTCTGTCGAAGGTTGTTTAATTTACCTTGAATTAAAAGTTACATTCACAGGAATTTATAGCAAAAATATGATCGTTTAGATAATCATCTTAAACATTGGAATCTTGCTATCTTTTATATTTTAATCCGTTGGAGGATGTGGAACAAGCATATCTTCATTGTGAAGTATTAAATGCATAGCTAATGTCAAATTCGATAATTTTACTTTTTGTTTGCATTTACATATTGCTTTTTATCTTTGCGATACGGAAATAATAATATGTCAATTGTTCTGAAAGTTCACGATGCTCACAAGTATAAAATGGCTCAGCTTGTGCTTATTGGACCTTGTGCCATAAAACCGAACCAACCACAAGTATAAAAAATTCATGAGCCTAAAAATGAGCCAAACCTAATCAGTTATCAATATCACACATAACAAACATATATAAAAAATATTTCCAGTTCTTATCTTGATTCTCGACTTTATTGCCCAAAGTATAGTTCAGAACACTTTTTAATTAAAGGAGTGAAACATTGCCATTGTTTTTTAATTATAAAATCCTCTAACACAAAGCAAAAGTTATTATTAATGCAATTATTTGCCATACTAACTAACTTTTGAAAACCAGATAGAACAAAATACAACCTTAACAAGTGTGTAGACAGTTATTGTCTGTGTAATACTATTCTGTTAATAAAACACCACTGATTAAGATACAATAGAACAGACAAATTTTTTTACTTGTCCCAACGTTGTCTCAGATTCATCATTTCAGTCAGACTATCGATAAAATAATCTTCGTACCTATATAAACTGGTGTAGAATATTTATTTATCACATAACATATTATTTTATAGGCATTAATAATCACTGAATGAATCCCTAATCCTTCCTAAAATGATAATTAAGAAACATAATCACATAAAAACTATAAATGACAGAAATTCTAAATGAAGATTTGAATTCCTAGTAAAAAAGTTACATTAAAAACACAATATAAATTTTATGAGCCCAAAACCATGTTCACCAATGTTATTTGTAATAAATCATTAGAACTAAAACTTATTGTAGTGATGATGTAAAAAAAGTTTATATTACCAAATTTTTAACAAAAAGAAAATACAATTTAAGAGAAACCTAAATGAAACAATACAATAACAATGAAACACTTGATTCATAGTGAATACTTCTAATTCATTACAAAATTTTCTAAAGTAAATGTTATGATTAAAACAATGATATTTATTTAACACTTTTAAATTTCGAAAATTATATAATTTCTAAGTGTTTTTGTTATGGGGGGAAAAAAACTTTAAAATAAACTGTTTTCTTACTATTTTGAAAACAAATCAATAAAAAGAAAATACAGATTTCTATTTTTGGAAATATTTATTAATGATTTTCAATACAAATATAAATTCATTTAAAAAATTACTACTAATGATATTGATAAACAATTATCATCTTTAACCTCACATAAAGTGAAGAATATATAATAGGTACAAATAGAAAAGTATTCCACAAATTATATAGCTCAATATATAACACAAAGATATAGATATTTTTTTTCATATTTTCTCATAAAATATTTTACATATTATACATTAAAGAAATCATTTCATCTAGATACATCAAAAGAAAATCCTTTTAAACACATAATTTTACTAAATATATTTAAATAGCACAGATTTAATGAAGATATTTTATATATTCATACATAATCTATGAAATATAAACATTTAGTCTCATATGTACAAAATAGATTAGTACAAAGTAATTATCAAAAATATTTTATCCTTAGAGGTTGGAATGAATTTTTCTATACATTGCCAACTAAGGATACTTGGAAAATAATATTATCACATTTTCAATAAGCTGATCATCTTATTAAAATTCATATATAACATGAAAAACTTATTTTTATTTAATTATTCCACAAAATAACAGAGCTTTACATACATAAGGTTCAAAATGTCCACCTAAAATATAATGGGAGTTTTTATTCCCTTCCCCTTTTTCCAAAAATAACAACTTGAAAAAGTTTTTTTTTAAATCTTTAATTAAAATTGCATGGTTTGTCTATTAACATACATTTTAGTCTAAGCAAAATTTAATGTATTATTTGTATATATTGTATTATGGTCATAAAATCTTCAAAGAAAATAAATAAAAAAAGATCAAACTGTTTAAAGAAACAAAAATTTGAAATAATCTCGGGAAGAAAAAATATCTTGTTAAAATAAATTGGAAAGCAAGAAAAGAAATCAGAACAGCTTGACAGTCGTGAAAAATTGTAGGGATTGTTCTTGAAAATAAGGTCTAGAACTATGTTAATTATTATAAGTTCAAGTTAATATATGGAAATAGCTTTTACTGTTTTAACATTTTGAATGCTGTGTATAACATTCAAGATGTTATAACAGTAAAACAAATTTCTTAATTGACTACAAAGGAAAAATACTGAAAAAAATTATACTTCATTGGTTTCACTAACTAAATTTTTTTATAGCCAAATTCAGTTTTAATGAACTTATTCAAAACTGTCTTGGTAAAAAGCATTTTGGTGTTATTTAAAATATTGTCTCTTATTTTCTTTACTTAATCTAGTGTAAAACTATCTCAAGTTTAAAATTCCAAATATCAAACTTCTATAGCTTTCTTTTTAACTCTAACTGTATAACTATAAAAATATACTGAAAAAATTAAGACAAAATATTTACTTTATTATATTTTGATATAATAATTATGTATGTTCTGATTATATACATAATGATTATCAATACTGATCAATGAAAGTTTATCAATATTTAAAAAATTAGTTTATATCTGTATATCACATTCAAGTTTTTTCCTCAACTTGCCCAAATTTTGCAATTAAAGTAACAAAATGAGTTGTATAAAAAATAAACATGGGAATAAAATTAATGCTTGTACAGAAACATGAAATATGTAAGATGTTATAAGGTGCATTTTATCTTTTTAAAATAAAAACTCAGACATAAAAGCAATATTTTAGTATATGGTAGGATAAAGTTTTTTTTTTTTTTTTTTTTTTTGAGAACTACCAACTGTTTTGCAATAAACAATTAATTGTAAGTGTAATTTATTATTATTATAAACAATTAACTGTAGTGTAATTTTATATATATATATATATATATATATATATATATATATACAATGATTGCTCAATTTAACAACTGAATATTAACATT
>JAPDSC010161009.1:6779-16854 GCA_026290005.1 Latrodectus geometricus
TTTTTTTAACATTGGATTACTTAAAAGCATAATGATGCCTAATTAAGCTAGGAAAAATGCGATAAAAATAATTCATCTAATTTTGATTGAATTTTTTTTTTTTTTACATGCATTCAATATATATATATATATATATATATATATTTATAATGTGAAAAATTAGATTTATTTAGAATATAGTGATTCTCGTTGAATTAGAGAAATATAAATTAAATGCATTAATGTAAATAAATTAAAGAATATCAATAAATATGTGACATCTTAATTCTCTAGGATTTGGTGAAAATCAATGCTCACTCACCCTTGAGCCTGTCTATAAATAAAATGGTACCAAGAGCCATCGAAGAAATATTTCGTGAAATTTTCCATAGATGAGAGGCTAATAAAAAGCTGAGAGATATCATTTGAAGCTGCACGAACACCCCATATGTACAAAACATTGTGCATTTAGGTGACACCTGTAGCTGAGCGGCTGCAAGTGACAGTAGAGTCGTAGCTTTTGTCAAGAAAGGGTATTTTGCCCTTCACTGGTACTTTCTCATGTTTAACATCACATGATGTACATAATATATACTGCGTTTGCGCTCAAAAAAGAAAAAAAAGATGCAGAAATCGATATTAGTAGAAAGTTTTTAACATCAAAGAAACATGTAATTCTTAAGACAATATATCGTTAGTCTTATTTTAAGTATGAATTTATAGGGACAGATGATACTGACACCAAAACCGCTCTCCTTAATTGTTGGCGATTGCAGGTCTCTAAAGGCAATGAAGCCTTCAAAACTGCTACACCTCTTCAATGCAAGTACCACAGATTAAAATACATGTCCTTAGAGAACTTTGAAAAAGATAAACCGCAACGCAAAGACCAGAAGATTTATGAGGGCCACCATATAAATAAAGGGGAATGCACAGATAACATCATATTTGATGGCTAATCATTTTGCCAGTGTTGAAAAACCGATCACTATCAATTAAGCATTAAGAGCCAGGCGCACTGAGAAAACAGCTGAATATATTAAGATACCATAGTTGGAGAGGATTTAAACATTACCGTAATATCTACTTTACGGTAATTTTAGATTCCTCTCCAACAACTGAGGTTGAATAATTAAAAGATATTGTGAGAACAAGGCAATACTATTTGTTTATGCACAGTATTTTTCTCAAAAACAGGAACATAAGAATTTGTTATGTGCACTAGATTTGCCAACCATAGGAACAGAAGTGTTCAAATCAGATAGTGTTATATGATAACTGAAATAATCCTTTTTTTGTGGTATATGCACAGATAAAGTAACTGCAATTAATAACTGGGCGATTGTTTAGTTTAGCTGCTTGCTATAACAAGATTGTACCAGAGATTGAATATATGCAATGTCTTATTCACAGGAAAATGCTGCAAGGCGAAAAATCTCACAGGAATTTAGCAGTGTACTGATTGATTGATGTCATTAAAATTACTAACTACATAAAAGCACACGACATTAAGCCCTGTTACACCACCGTTCGGGAAAATGAATCCTATGTTCAATGGAACACATCTAAAAGTGTCACAAGTGCTATTTTCATAATAGAAATGTCTGATTTTTTGCAAATAACAGAATTATTTTTCTCTCAATAAAAGTTTTTAGGATTTAATTTTTTTCCAAATTTTTTTTTAAAATTTCAAAATATTTCGATTCGAGTAGATTTCAACCAAATTCTAAGTTTATTGCGGTTGTATAAAATTTGGCTTACAGAGATATCTCCTATTTTTCTCCGTACAGTTACAGAATAAACTTTTTTGTTTATTTTAAGCTAAAAATGTTTCTGATTTCATTAATATTTCGATATGTACTTTGATTAGAAATGAAAATGATTATTTAAATGAATGAAAATGATTATTAAACTTATTTCAGAAAATCAAATTTTGCATACAACGCCACTTATGAAAAGGAAAATTTTTTTATTGCCAAACTTGGCTGATTTTCATCATTCGTAATGTACGATGAAAATCAATGTAACCTAAGGAGGGGAAAATTTCTTTCCCGCTGTTTTACGATGAAGTAGGGGAAAGCTTTTCTCACTCAACAAGATATGTATAAAATAGAAGCTATCTATAAATAATGCATGCTAGATTCTTGCTTATAAGTGTTCGAAAAGTAGCTATGATATGCACTTTTAAATTAACTTTTTCATTTTTATTTAAATAGATTTTTAAAATTGAAATATTATAAACTATTATGTTGTTACCTTGTTCAATTTATGCTATGATTTTGAAATAAGACTATCACTATATTAAAAATTAGAGGAAATCAATACAAAAAATGCATTTTACAAAAATATATTTCATCATAGAATCAAAAATCTAATAGAATGAAAATATGTTTCATTTGTATAAGTTTTAATGTTTCAACATATATATTTTCATGCATTCTAAAAAGAAAGCATACAACTCATTCATATAGAGGAAAAGGGAGGATGACTTTTGCATAGTCTGTGTTTGAAGGCTGGCAGAGCGAGAGAATGAAAAAGAGAGTGAATGAGGAAGAGAAGGGTGGGAGAAAAGTGAAAGCAAGGAAGAAAAAGGAGATGCTTGTACCAGGGAGCCATCTTTGTCCGAGCTCTCTTAAGATAATGCTGAAAATAGAGAGTAGGCGTGGCCACTTATGTTAAGCATACTCCAAAGACCTCCGAGAACCAGTGGCTTCCTTTGCTCCAACATTAAAGTCAACGTCAGGGCTTAACATAATCAAAGTTTCAGGCAATTAGAGAAGTATTTATCGTAGATAAAGCTGCAGATGAAGTGTTTTTGCTTTTTCAGGTCCTATCGATCTTTGTGTTGCCCGCAGGATAATTTGGTGAGCGAACGACAGTTGAATAGGTATTGACATACTTGACGAGGGAGGAGAGGATCAGTGACGCTAAGAAAATCGAATTACTCTTTGGATCACTGCGACCATGCCCTAATCTTTCCCCGTTTGAACACTCGTGATTTCTTTCTCTCGCCTGAAGTTCCCTGACATCTTCTTAGTGTTCAACTGTCCATACAGTTTTCGAGGATTTACTATCCTCTTGAACTGTGAAATTCATTTCCGTTAATCACTTGATACTGCCTTTCTCACTAGGCAGTCCTCCAGTCAAAAAACTTGCTAGCTCTTGTATTCAGCCTTTTGTGCTCAGTTAGGAAAGCAGATCTCTGACTTGCAATCTCTTATTTTAATAGGATAAAGATTTGAAAGGCTCACTTTCAGTCAACAAAGTGTAAGGCAGACAAAATTTTAAATGCCTATAATAACTTCATTTAAATCAAGGAATCGGTTACTAACAGAGAACACACTCCGATGGGATTAATTTTTATCAGTGGATTAAGAAAATTTGTTAATGACAATCGATGACAACAAAATACTTACATACGAAACTGCGCCAAATTTTTCTTCCAATTAATTTAAAAGAATTAAATTTTGCAGAGTTCTTAGAAAATTTAAGTTATTACATTAAGATAAATGACATTTTTAGAGTATGATGTAATATTTTTATAAATAAATATATATTAAAAAGCATCATGGTTGTATTTAAAAATCTTATTCTCTTTTCAAGTTTTCCCTACAAAATATGCATTGAACTACCAAAAATGATAATACGAAATGTTTTTTCAATACTTAAAACAGATGCACGTGTATTGAATACATCAAAAATTAAAATGGTATTTATAAATGAAATCAGAATAGTAAAACTTGTGAAGAATAAAAGGGTAATTTTAAAACAGCAGTACGTTTATGTTTTATTTGTATATTTTTCTCTATTTATGTCTTACTGAAGTTCACAATGAAGTAATGATTACAAATGAAAATAAAAGCATCTGAAAGAATTTGTAGATATAATGAACAAAAGTAACACGATGATAAACATTATTTCTTTTAATTTGAGATTCGAACCCAAACTACAAGATGGAAAATAAAATATCTAATAGAGAATCCTGCATTATAATGACTATAAATACTCTAAGCCAAGCATTTTACTGAAATAGATTTAATTCAAAACAAAATATTTATAACTTTCCATTTATTTGTCTGATCTGTCATTATTTTTTGTACACTAAAAATAATTGTCTTTTAGGATGAAATCTTAAATAAAAGGAAGCCTTTCTAACAGCTCAAAATAATTCATGTTTATAAGTTCTGCTTAAGACTATGTATTTTGATAATTATCTCTTATCCGAAATCATGTAATCAATGAAGAATACTTGTTAATATTCAAAGTTATATTTGAAAAAAAAAAAAAAAAAAACAGCAAATTTTTTATTGTGTGTGACAGAATTTCTCCTTTACTAAAATGTATAATTTATATTGTATTTATTAAAACTTTTTTTCTATATTTCCGTGAGCGTTTGTAGAATTTACACTATTTTATAGTGATCGAATAAAAAGACAGTTTGTTTGACAGAAAAAAATACATTTCATTGCGCATTTGTATACAAAGGGGGAAAAAAAATAAAAAATAAATAAATAAATAAAAATAACACAATTTGTGCATATTAGAAAAAAAGAATAAGAAAAGGTGTTGTCTTCAAAGGAAGTCATTTTCAGTAGGGGGTATGGTTTCCACGGACGGCCAGCAACGTTGAACACCTTTGAGGCATGGAGTCAATGAGACTATTAATCACGAGTTGGGGTATTCTGTCTCACTCTTCCAGAAGTGCTCTTTCCAGTTCTTGGAGAGTTTGTGAGGGTGGTTGGTGGCCAGCAACTCGTCTTCCTAGAGCTTTCCTAACACGCTCCATTGGATTCATGTCTGGAGAACACGCTGGCCATCCCATTCGTACGATTCCTTCCTTGAAAAGGAAATCCTTCACCAGGTTAGCACGATGTGGCCTGTAGTTATCATCCATTAAAATGCAGTCATTTTCGATTGCGTAAGGGACTACAATAGGTCTCAGGAACTCATCCCTATACCGGCCACCAGTCAGAGGTCCAGTCGAATGATATAGAGGTCTGTGGGCTCATCAATGGAGATGCCAACTTACACCAACACTCATCCACCGCCAAATCTGACACTTTCGTGCACGAACTCAGGATTATTCCTACTGCCACGGTCTCTCCAGATAAAAATACGCTTATTATCAGGATGAACAGAAAAACGGGACTCGTCAGAAAAAAGAACATTGCTCCATTCATTTCTCCTCCAGTTCACATGCTCTGTTGCCAACTCCATGCGATCGCGACGATGCCTTGATGTTAGTTTAACACATACCATCGGTCGGCGAGCATACACACCTACATCATGGAGCCGGTTTTGGACAGTCTGAGTTGAAACCGTGGTGTTAGTAGCCGAGCGAAGGTGTTGGAGAAGAGTAGCGTTCATATTTCGGTGTCTCCGATCCGTTAACACTAAATAACGATCTTCATTGGGAGTTGTTGCCCGTCTACGACCTTGCTCTGGTCTTTGGCCTGCACTTCCAAGATCCAAAAAACGATTCCAGATCCTGGAAATCACACTTTGTGACACTCCAATGGCTTGCGCTACTTTGGCTTGATTTTGGCCTTCCTCTAACCTACCAACAGCTCTCCAAGCTCCTGAATCTGTTAAATGACTTCGCTGAGACATCGTACTCATCGAAACAAAGCAGTCACTGAATGCCGATCATCCTTGTTTTTTATTCGGTTGAAAGTCAAATTTCATTCACTGCCACTGAAGTGATGTTTATGACGTCGAACTCGAAATTAGCATACTCTACAGTTTGAAAATCAGAAAAATTTTCAGTTTGAGCAAAAAAAAAAAAATCGCTTATATCTTTATTTTATGTAAAACTTACAATATCCTTTAATTGTTTTGAGCAGTGTATATAGGGACTTACTTCGTTGAAATTGCGTATTTACCAAGAATAATTTGCAGATCAAGGGAACTTAGCTTTGAAAATAATACAAGCTATTATATATGATATAAATTATTCAAAAGATTAAGTTATTAACAAAAATGCACGGGATTTGTGTTTTTTATATAAACACTTACTGGTTAAATTAATTTAATTGACTCTTCTGAGGAAGAGACAGCAGTTTGATTTTCCTCCATGGTGGCAACGCTTTTGTGGGATTTCTTTGTAAAGCAAGTTCTTTCTCCCTTTACATTTGTAATAAGTACAAAACCTTCTAATTCGTATTCGTGTTTTTAATGTATATAAATATATTCGGCTTTCCTCTTATCTCCTTAGAATATCATTTTGATGATTTATTAAGAAAAGGGACTCTATAACTTTAAATGCATTGGGAGAAGAAGCCAACATGTTTATTATTTACTTAGTGACTTTGCTGCTTCAAAATATCTCTTGAAGCACATAAAAAGTTTTATTGCAAATACAAAATTGTGTTTAAATGTTTTCAGAATATTTGTAGGCACAAATTTTTAAAAGAATCGAAGGAATTTTAAAATATATAATTGAAAGTTTGAAAAATATAAAAAATGAGTGATAATATATCTTTATAGTTACTCTATATCACTGTAATAATTTTCATTTTATGCTAATATAATTTTTGAAATGTATACCCATATTTAATTACTTGCAAAATTTAATTCCGTTCATTAAAAACTTGATGGAGAGGAAACGTGACTTTGCAATAAAATTGAAATGCATAAAATACATAGTTTCTATTAAAGAAGTAATTCATAAATTTTTAATAAAGAAATAGATATGTGAATTAGTTTATCAGTCTTGTTATATATTTTATTTGGAGAATATTTTATCTGAAATATTTAAACTCTAATTTATTTTGAAAGAACATTAATTTTAATAAAATTTATAATTCTGCAATAGAATAGCCAATTAAAATCTTTGGCAATATTTAAAATAAAATGTCAAAAAATTTACTATCTTATTTTTAAAATAAAATGTTTAAACTTTTTTAATAAATAACTTTATGAAAATAATGGAATTTTTCATGTGTTACAGCTGAAAAAAGAAATTTGGAACCCAATAGTCACACATGCTCAAAGAACTGGAATAGCAGTTCATCTGGAATGGAAGTTGGAATAATTATTTAAGGCTTCTGCCAAAGTTTAAATGTGTACAGCTTAAAATGTCATCATGATAGGTGATGGAGACAGCACTTTATATAAAAAAAATTAGATTCTAGGCACTATGATGATTTTGAAGTGGAAAAATCATTTACTAAGAAATTTATGAAATAAATTAAAAGTAGCGAAAAATACCAAATCGGTTTACAATGTAAATAGGATAGCAATTCTTAATTTAGAAACAGAAATTGGCTTCGAATCGAATCAACTAGGATATCTATCGATAAAAATTTGCCTCATTTAGCTGCCACGCAAGACGAAATTGGCAAAGGACGAATCGTTGAAATTAAACGTCCATATACATGTCGCAATAGTCACTCGAGTGTATTTGTGGAAAACACTGTATTCAATTTATGGGGGGGGGGGGGGAGAGAGAGAGACAGAAAAACAAAAGAAATTATGGGTATAAAAAAAACCCATAAATTTTATTACCAAATTCAATTATATATTTGTGAGCGGAATTTATTTTGGTTTGCCCTTTGGTCCCTGAAAGGCATTAAAATTGAATAAATTTTCAAAGATATCTTTTTGGGAGACACAAATGGAAAGATTTTTATTTTGATTGTCTTTTGCCAGAAATAATTGATGCTCGATTTAACAAATCAATGGACATAAGAAATCTAAATTATATACTTGAAGCGCTAGCAAAAGAAATCTGAAAAATTGTCAAAATACAAAAAGTTAGCAGTAAGTTATGCGTGTTTTTATATAGGTTTTGCAAGTACATTCTCTTGTTTATAAAATAAGTTGCTTAAACGTTTCTACAAAGATTAATTTTTTATTTCTGATTTTTTCGTGTATAGTTCTAGGTATTAACTGAATTTCTCACGTGTTCATCAAGTTTATTTCATTTGTAGATTTATATGTTGTAATTTTGAATGATTATAAATACTGTATAAAATCATATTTTGTTTGCATTACTACAAATTGTATATGCATTTGATTATTTATCAAAATGTGAACATTATATTTTTCACAGTTTTGCTAAACTTATTTTAGTCAAATTTACCCACGTGTTTTTATAATATACATTTAGTACTATATTAAGAGTTTTAAAATCTTCAAGAGGAATTTGAATTACAGGTTTATTAAAAAGTCAATATTCAGATTTAAAACGTATATCTAACACATTTTAAATCCAAATACTGACTTTTTAATAAATAAGTACTTCAAATTATAACATAGTAAATTTCATTGATATTTAGGAATAAAGTTATAATGTTGGCATTTATTATGGGATAAACTGAATCTCACTCTTAGATCTAATTATATACAAAGATGTATGATTATAGTTACAATATTTTTTATGGCAATTACGCATATAAACCTACAGTTAGATTTAAAAACTTTGAAAAAATTGAAATATTTTTATAAGTTATTTTTAAAAAGCATACTTTTTAAGTATTTGCTACAATTTTATTCAAAAATCTTATTGAACCCCAAGGCACTTAAAATAATAGTTAAATAAATTTTTAATCATTCATATTTGATTTGAACAAATAACCATTTTGGATGGTTTAATGAATAATTTTAAATCCCTCAACATTGTGAGACATCTGCCTGTATTTTTAGTGAGAATAATGAAAACCGAATTCTAAAATGTAAATAAATTATCTCTTTAGAATCACCAGGCAACTAATTCGCATTAAGACGGCAACGGGTAATGGCGGTGTCTATTTTGGGGTACATTTGAACTAACACTTCTTTTTCCCACCCCTGTTCTAAGAACCAGAGGGTAATTTGATACTCTAGCTGTTAGGAGTTACGAAGAAGTCTAAAACTCTTTTTGGCTGTTTTTATAAGGTTAGAACATTTATTTTCACGATATAATACGCCAAAACTGACTAAACTTATGGGATTGATTGACAAGGGATTTCACCAATATTAATTTAGATATTCCCATTTGCAAGCTTTGAGAACTAACGCCAGATGGGGCGATCAAGACAGTGGGAGTTCCCATCACGATATAGAGGAGCCTTAACTTGTGCCTGCTGATAAAATATATAATAGCTTTGTGAAGAGATGAACGCCTAATAGATTCCTTCTTTTATGCTCAAAAATAAGATGATTATCAAAAGAAAATTGGCTGTCAAAGTATTTGAATTACAAAAACCATTGCAAGGATTTCTGTTAGAAAAAAGTTACCAGTGGAAGCACATTTTGAGATTGAAGAAAAATTTTAATTTTATTTACAAATAATTTTCTATTCATTTTTTATTGACATAAATTTATCAGTGATTTTATCTTCAATTGTTGTCAGTTAAGAATTGTTTTAATGCAGAGTTTGCAAGGAAGGTAATGGTAATTTTTTTAATGCCTGGCAATGAGTTCACTAGGAAAAAATGAAAGGGGAAATCAACGATCAATAGATGACTTAATTTTTTTTCTATCAATTGGAAACCATGGTTTCGCTTGTGGAATTCATTTTAAAACTATGCGAATACCAAAATACAGTATTCGTTTTCTAACAAAACAGGGCGAAGAAATTTTGTGAAATACTCGACAAGGTATCAGTGGAAACAGTTCCAATGATCAATTTTTCGTTAAGAAGCTAATAAATTAAAAAAAATTTCTACATAAAATCTTAATTATAAAATTAAATATTTTATATAAACTGCGATGGAGCATGAAAATACCTTATTATTTAGTTTTACATCTATCAGATTTTCTTGTAATTTTTAAAAGTATATTTTATTTTATAATTACAATATTTTACTGTCATTTATAAACCAATAAAAGTTATTACTTCGCAAATCAAATGAAGTCATCATGTGAACACCTCAACGTTAGTTGTTAAACATGATGATAACTTCTTTAACTTAATTATTTTAACTTTATGTACCCCTGATACAAAAACAGACACACAAAGTTTTTTTTTTCAACATAATTAAAATATATTTATTTTTTATTTTTAACAATTTTAATAGATCGATTTCTCAGCTGACGCTCCATAGGACTTTCTCCTGTATTATGTTTTTTGAGAGCTCCTTCTTTAATAGCATCTGATTTTGAATCACCTGTA